>CM037644.1:3457089-3477781 GCA_015227895.2 Colaptes auratus
CCTGGGTGCTCAGCCTGGCAGCCAGGGATATGAACCTGGAGTAAGCAGCTGTGTCTGTCTGCAGGGGGGTCGGTGGGTTCCCCAGGACCACCAGCAGGGGATGAGCCCTGTGGTTTGATAAGCCAAATGTCACCTTTTCATTGTTCCTTCCCCCCTTCCCACCCACTTCTTTCCATTTCAAATGGCCTGGTGAGCCCTGACACTGCACAGCCTGGGCCCCTGCCAGAGATCCCTGGGGCTTCTGCTCCTGCTCACGCTGCCAGGCTCCTGCCTGCCTCGCTGCTCCATGAACTCCCTTTTGCCTTTCTTGGCTGGAAAAAGGATTAAGTTAGCAGGATGGGAAAATTAATTAGCTGCCATTTTAAGGATGGAGCTTTCCTTGCAGCCCAAAGTGTTTTGAAATGCCATTGTAGCGCTGAGACCAACCTGGGGCTGATTAAAAAGCCTTTTACCTGCTGGAATTCCAGATTTATTTCCACTCTGCTTCTCCCCCAGGTGATTACTGCTCAAGGTGAACCTCAAGGCCAAATCAGAGGAGTCACTGCTGGTGCTGGCTGTGGAGAGCTGGTACCAAAGGTTTGGGGTTTTTTTTTCCTGCTTGTTTAACATTCAAAATAGCCTTTCTTTGCCCTTCCCCTCTGCATGGGCAGCCTGCCAGCTCAGCACAAGGCACTGACTGGGACAGCAGGGAGCTGCAAAGCCAGCTGCAGCTTCCCTGCCCTGCTGAACCTGGGGGCCACAGGACAGGATGAGGGTGGGGGGAAGGCTGTGGCCCCTGGTGCTGCAGGGTGAGCCTCAGCCTTTCCAAATTGGCTGGTGGAAAACTGCTGCCTTTTGGTGCAGGTGACTTCCAAAAAGGAGCAGAAATGATGCCACTCCCAGGGAACTGCAGGGGCTGTGTCCAGCTGGAGGATGTCCCCATAGCTAATGAGCTGGCTGAAGGTGTTGGAGACAGAGAAGGGCAGTTCTGCTGCAGGTGGTGAAGGGCAAGGAACTCACAGTGTGGGGAGTGACCAGGAAGCCAAAAATCGTTTTCAGGTGAGCAGGTAATGGCCATCCCCTGCTTTCTCCAGGCAAGGGGCTGCTTTGATGCTCCAGAGCACTGGGAAGGGGCCATGAGCCACCAGCTTTCCCAAGAAAGCTTTCCCAAGACAGCTGGAGCAGCACTCTGCACAGTGGCCTCACCCTTCCCATTTCTGGGTTTCACAACTGCACTTTGCTGTCCTGCACTGCAGCGATGGCTCCAGCGTGCTCTGCCTGCTGACAGAGCAGGATCTCTGGGTTCTGGGATCTCTGGATTCTGAGGAGGGAAGCACAGAATCATACAAGTGCTGAGGTTGGAAGAGACCTTTGAGAGGTCATCAAGTCCAACCACTCACTAGAGCCCACAATGCTGCCACTGCCACTAAACCACACCCCTGAGCACCACATCCACCAGCCTTTTAAATCCCTCCAGGGACGGTGAGTCCACCACCCAAAGACACAGAGCTCCTCTGCAGCTGTTAGGTGGGTGTGCTCAGAAGTGGTTTTCACAAGCAGGGCTACAGTTCAGCCCTCACTGAGCTCTCCAGGAAAAGATTTCTGCCAGCTGCATTTCCACCCCAGCCCCTGGTATGGAGAGGGCAGCGATGGTGAACCCCCTGCCCAAACTGTGGTCCTCATCTCCTCAGCAGGTGAGGGTCTAAATGACCCCTGCCCTCCTCAGCTTTAAACAGACAAAATTCACTCACAGAATGATGGGGGTTAGAAGGGACCTCTGGAGACTGAGTCCAACCCCACTGCCAGAGCAGCTAAAGTAGGTCACACAGGAACATGTCCAGGCAAGCCTTGAAAGTCTTCAGAGATGGAGAGTCCACCACCTCTCGGGGCAGCCTGCTCCTGTGCTATGCCACCCTTGAGCTAGAGAAGTTCCTTCTTATGTTCAGATGGAACTTCCCATGTTCCAGTTTATGCTCACTGCCTCTTGTCCTGTCAGTGGGAACCACTGAGAAGAGCCTGGCCCCATCCTCCTGACACCCACTCCTTAGGTATTTGTAAGCATTGATAAGATCCCCCTCAGCCTCCTCTTCTCCAGGCTGATCAGCCCCAGCTCTCAGCCTCTCCTCAGATGAGAGCTGTTCCTGTCCCCTCTGCCTCTCAGTGGCCCTGCACTGGACACTCTCCAGTAGTTCTTTGTCCTTCCTGTGCTGGGGTCCCCAGAACTGGACACAGAACTCCAAGTGAGCTCCCCCTGAGCTGTTGAGGAAGGAAACCCCAACAAAATCACCCCAGATGAAACTTGGTACTCCAGCAACAGCTGCAAATTGTTTGGGCTTTAATCCCCTGCAGCATTTAATGTGGCAGAAGCATCACATCCTGGAGCCAAAGCCATTGCAGGTGTGATGCCAACAAACTGGAGACTTCCTCTTTGGTCTGATCCAAGAAGCTCTTGGCACAGCTTTAGTTTTGCCTGTGAAGAAGGGAAGCTCATCTGCACAGCACTGCACCTGGCAAGGTGAGCACCAGGAGCTGGTGAAGGTGCCCTTTCCCTAACCCCCCTTGGCTCTTGGGCTTCCCCAGCCTCCTGCTGAGCGCAGACCACAGCAGCAAGGAGGCGAAGGGTGAGTCTGCTCTGGTGCAATCGTGATGGATGCTGTGGTTAAGCAAACTCCTTTAGTTCTTTGCTAACTCTTCCACCTCCCCCAGTGGAAAAGCAGTGAAAAATGAGCTTGCTCAAGTCCAAGGTTTTAACTATCTCCAGCCCCAGCAGCAGGCTGCTCCCCGCAGCAACCGTTGCAATACCAGGCCTGGCAGGAGCCTGTGCCGTGGGTTGGCAGGGGATTAGCAGGTGGTGGAAAAGCCTTTGCTGTGGTTAAATGGAGGGCTGAACATCTGTCAGCTCTGCCAGACACAGCTGGCTCCCACTCTCAAAGGCTCATCCTCAGGCTGGGAAGGTTTCCCCCCCATAGATGTTTCATTTCTAGCACTCGTGGTGTGTTAATTGAATTCTGCCCAGGCCACGGAGCCGGGCAGAGGCAACCTCATCAAGTCCCACAAGGGCAAGTGTAGGGTCCTGCACCTGGGGAGGAACTACCACTTGCACCAGTGAGGAATGACCTGCTGGGAAGCAGATCCCTAGAGAAGGACCTGGGTGTGCTGGTGGACAGCAATTTATCTGTATGGGATGGCAAAGTGCCCTTGTGGCCAAGGGTATTCTGTGGTGCACTAAGAGTGTGGCCAGCAGGTCAAGGGAGGTTCTCCCCTTCTTCTTTGCCCTGGTGAGGTCAAATCTTGAGTGTTGTGTCCACTTCTGGGCCCCCCAGTTCAAGAGAGACAGGGAACTACTGGAGAGAGAACAATGAAGGGATTGGAACATTTGCCTTATGAGGAAAGGCTGAGAGACCTGGGGCTGATTAGCCTGGAGAAGAGCAGCCTGAGAGGGGAATCTGATGAAGGGGCCAGGCTCTTTTCTGCTGCCCTGTGATAAGACAGGGGGCAACAGCCCCAAGCTGGAACACAGGAAATTCCACCTCAACATCAGGAGAAACTTCTTTGCTGTGAGGGTGCTGGAGGCCTGGAGCAGGCTGCCCAGAGAGGTTGTGGAGCATCCTTCTCTGTGGAGATTGTGATCCTGGGGGAACCTGCTGTAGGTGAGCCTGCTCTAGCAGGGTGGGGTTGGAGTGGATGATCTCCAGAGGTCCTTTCCCACCCCCACCATGCTAGGATTTCTGTGATTCCCTTACTGCTCTTACCTCATAGCACTGAGCACCAGGCCCAGGTGAGTGCTTTTGCAGAGCTGCTGCAATCAAGGCAGTCGCTTTGAAATATTCAGCCTCGGGGGTTCAGTGCAGCAGGGCCCAGGATGGTCAGAAAGAACCAAACCAACTCTCAAACACTTTCAAGGATATCAGTTGGTTTTTGTTTTTTTTTTATTGGACATTGAGAGATCAATAAGAAAAAATAATTTGTACAGCTTTGTGATATAACCATTGCTGCTGCAGAGTAAGGCTACTTGTCCCCAGAGGACCCCTGATGCAGCCAACAGGGTGTTCCTAGCAGGACCCACGGGAGAAGCAGAGGATGTTCTCCACTAGCCCTGTCCCACAGCAGCACCTTCCACCTCAGGCAGGTCCAGGCAGCCTTACAGTAGCACAAATGGGGCTTCTCAGACGTGGAGGGTGAGCAGCCCTGCTCTAAGAGACCCTCTGCAAATGGCTCATGGCCAACCACAGCCTGCAGTGCCAGTCTGGGGCAGTGCTTCCTGACCTCCTGCCTCGCTTCTGCCTCCCTCTGCAAAATCTCTTTCCTCTGTGCCTCGCGAGGTCGCCTGACCAACGCTCAGCCCTGTTCCCCCAGGAGAGAGCTCTGCTGCAACACACACCTGACCTGATACTCACTAGTTTTGAGGCCTTGGGTGACAGCAGCTGGCAGGAGCTGACTTGTGACACCAGCTCGTGAGGAAACCAGGAGACTTGAGGAAGCAATCTGGCAGCGCAGAGGTTTGCAGCCGGCAGAGCAACCCTTCCTAACCGAACCCAGACCCCTAAGGGTGATTGCAGAGCAGCAGCTCTACAGGCACCACACAGACAGCCACATCCCAGGCAACCTGTGGGGCAACACAGGGCAGCCTACACAGGACCGAAGAAGGGCAACAAGGAAATGAGGTGAGAATGAAAGACTGGGGGGGGTGGAAAAAAAAACCCCAACAAACCAAAAAAATAGGGAAAACAAAAGAAAGAAAGCAAGCAACCTTTTGGCCTTGCTGTGCCTGCAACCCTGCAGGTCTCCTGGGCATCCTAGGAAGAGGAGACACTGCCCCTTTCTTGTGCTGTCCAGCGGTACCTCTGAAAGGGAGCGCCGCAAACCGTAGTGCAAGCAGACCGAGCGAATAAATAGCCCTCCCAAACATTCCACCTTGGCAAAGAACATGGACTGCAGTTAAGGGAAAAAAAAAAAAAGAGTTTCTGGGGTGGGTGATGCCCCCCCCTTTTGTTTTTGGAACTGAAGTCAAGTCAGCTGCTTTCACAAATGAACATTTCACAGCCTGACTTGCAGGGTACTTTTGACACCGAGTTTGCCAATTCACCACCGGGGCCCCCTTTTCACCAACAGGGGTGTACAAAGTAGGTCCCTTCTTAGTTTATATATATATATATGTGTATATATATATATATAACTCTATAAAGTCTGGAAGATCAATATAAATACTGCTCCAGAAATGAAAAAGAAAAGAAACAGTGTTGACATCCCCGACTTGGATATTACAGCTCAGTGTCCTCCTCCTCCTCCTCCTCCTCCTCCTGGGTGCTTTCTGCTCCTCTGGAAAAGTCTTAGCGGCGCAGAGGTTCAAGCTTCCGGAACTTCAGTGCCGAGCTGGATGCCAAAGCATCTTGGTTTGAAGAAGAATTCACTGTGTCTGGGGACTGGAACAAGACTCTGCCACGGTGGTTGAACACGTAAAAAGATGGGTGGTTCCTTAACGTGTCAAAGGTCCTGCGGGAGGAAGGCGAAAGCCAACACAAGGACAGCGTCAGTGCAACCCGAGAAGTGTCAGGGTTGGAAGGGGCATCAAGGATCAGCCAGTTCCAACCCCCCTGACATGGGCAGAGACATCTCACACTACAGCAGGCTGCTCACAGCCACATCCAGCCAGGCCTTGAAAACCTCCAGGGATGAGGCTTCACTGTGAGGGTGGTGAGATACAATACAATACACCAGGTTGGAAGAGACCTTCAAGATCATCGCGTCCAACCCATCAACCAATCCAAACCACCTAAATGCAATACAATACAGTACAACCCACCTAAACAACTAAACCATGGCACCAAGCACCCCATCAAGCCTCTTCCTGAACACCTCCAATGAAGGTGACTCACCACCTCCCAGGCAGCCCATTCCAGTGGGCAATCACTCTCTCTGTAGAGAACTTCTTCCTAACATCCAGTCTAAACCTGCCCTGGCACAGCCTGAGACTGTGTCCTCTTGTTCTGGTACTGGTTGCCTGGGAGAAGAGACCAACCTCTGCCTGGCTACAACCTCCCTTCAGGTAGTTGGAGAGAGCAATAAGGTCACCCCTGAGCCTCCTCTTCTCCAGGCTAAGCAACCCCAGCTCCCTCAGCCTCTCCTCACAGGGCTGTGTTCCAAACCCCTCACCAACTTTGTTGCCCTTCTCTGGACACGCTCCAGCAAGACAACATCCTTCCTAAACTGAGGGGCCCAGAACTGGACACAGTACTTCCACCACCTCCCTGGGCAACCTCTGCCAGGCTCTCACCACCCTCATGGGGAACAACTTCTTCCTCACAACCAATCTCAATCTCCCCATTTCTAATTTTGCTCCATCCCCCCAGTCCTATCACTCCCTGACACCCTCAAAAGTCCCTCCCCAGCTTTCTTGTAGCCCCCTTCAGATACTGGAAGGTCACAATTAGGTCTTGGAGCCTTCTCTTCTCCAGACTGAACAGCCCCAACTCCCCCAGTCTGTCCTCATAGCAGAGGAGCTCCAGCCCGCTGCTCATCCTCGTGGCCCTTCTCTGGGTCAGGTTCCAGCATGTCCAGATTCCTCCTGTAACAGAGGCTCCAGGACTGGACACAGTACTCCAGGTGGGGTCTCACCAGAGCAGAGACTTGAGAAGATTCAAGCATTGGGGTTGAAAAGAGTCAAGCCTAGGGTTTAGGCAGGGAAATACAAGTTTGGAATCCCAATCTCGCTCACTTTAGAGGTTTCCTAAGCCAAAGCACAGAGGAAATACCAAGCCCAGTGTGGAAAATACCAGCTGCTCAATATGCAGAGGTTGAGCAGCCTGCAAACCTCACCTTCCTTCCCTGAGCTCTGGGGCAGGCACAGGGACCAGCCTTACTCCAGCTCTCGCTTGTCTTAACACCTTGACAAGCTTTACTTCAGCTTTCCATCCCTTTCTGTGCCTGAGGTCAGGGGGTTTAGGTAAATGCCATGAAATACAGCAATGTCAAGTGCCTTGTATAGGTCAGTGTGAGAGTCAAGTAACTCAGACTCTTGCAAAGAAGCCAGGACAGACAGAGGCTGAGCCAGGCACGCTGCCCCATACTCCATAAGACCATCTCATGACAGCAGTTGGTGACTGCTGAGCTCTCACTTCCCAGCTAGGTATTTCATTCCTCTATCAACACTGCAGAGCAGGATTTTAGATGAGAAAAGGCAAGAATTTCATTCAATCTGCTGTCCAGCTCTGAAATTCAGGACACTGCTGGTTTTCCCAGGTGTGACACTCTCAGCCTGCCTGCCTACAACATGCATTGAAGAGCTGAGCTGAAGAGTGAGCTACAGAGGGGGGCAGACACAGGTGTTTAGGACAAGAGGAAATAAAACATACTTATTCTTTAGTTCTGAAGTGGCATCCATGTCTTTAAACTCTCCTGCAATATGTACTATCCCATAGCAGGTAGCTGCAAAGGCTAACAGAGTCTGAAGGACTATCTGTAAGAGAGGGAAGCACAACACAACAGACACATTACTGCAGAGTTACCACAAGAGCTCATCCTCTAAGCAGTGTCCAGTGACAGCAAGTGTTTACAGAGGGGGGCACCTGAGCATGAGAAGATCACAGACTGCCAGGTTGGAAGGAAGCTCGAGCAGCATCTGCTCCAACCTTTACAGTGCAGTTGAAATGAGCTGCCCCAGCAGCCTGCCAAGATGAGTCTGCCCAATGTAGGAGACTCCACTGCTGCCCTTGGGAGATGATTCCAGTGTCTGACTGCTCTCATGAGGAAACACTTTCTTCTGGAGTCCAATGGGATCTCCCCAGCAGGAACTTGTCTCCATCACCCCCTGTCTGTTCCATGGCACCTCCTGTACAAAGGGAGTCTCCATCCTCCTGCTAGCCACCTTTTATGTACTGGTCCATGGTGATAAGGTCTCTTCCAGCCTTCTCTTCTCCAGGCTGAACAACCCCAGCTCTCTCAGCCCTTTCCCACATGGCAGGGCTGGCAGCCCCTGATCACTCTCCTGGCTCTTGTCTGGGCCACAAGATTAAATGCCCTGCCTACTGAGCACGGCCAGATGATGGCTGAGCTGAGAAGAGCTTCAGCTGCCTGGGTTGTCCTGGGTGAACTGAACTGATTCACACAGCTCCTCAGCAAGATCCTTAGAACAAAACACCCTGCTCTTCTGCACCTCAGCAGCTAATGCTCTCCCCACAGAATGAGGTGGCTGCCAACACATGCTGTGCAGCAGTGGCCCTGCTTCTGGTGGGGATTTGATCTCCTCACCTTAAGCAAACCCAAAAAAAAAAAGCCACACCAAGAGAAAACAACTGGAAGTGGAATTTTACCACCACCACCAAAAAAAAAGAAGTCCCAAATAAATAATGCAAATTGCAAAAAAAAACCCCACCCCAACCCTCCACCCACTCCTGAAGCACATTGTGCTGGGATCAAATGGGCATGCAGCCACCCTGGATAAACAAATGTCAGCCAACAAAAGCCAGAGGGAGGAGGATGTTTATGCTGCAAAGGAGGAGATGAATGCAAAAATTCTCTGTGCTATGTTCAGGGAATTCCTGGCCAAGATGCTTCAGGGTAGCTCTAAAGAAGGAGAGGGAGGTTTTGGACCTGGGGTTTGTTCTCTCTGACAGATCTGACACAGTGCAGGAAGCTGGGAGAGCAAATGCAGCTACTTGTGAGAGAGGGAGCTCCAATTGAAGTGCAATTAAAAAACCACTTCAGCCTTTATTCTTGCCTATCACATCAACATGCAAGTGAGAAAGACCAAGCTATCCAGACAGCATCACACCTTTCAAAGGCTGCAAGAACTTGAACTTACATCTATGGGCAATGTTTCATCTTCCTTTTCTGTTAACCTCATGTAAGAACGATCTGCAAAACAGGAAGGCACACAGGCATCAGAACAGCAGGGCAGAAACCCCTCAAGAGCTGGCTGTAGGTCTCAGACATGCACCAGACCCAACCATCCCCAGGCAGCTGGTCTTGCTATGAGACTCTGCTCCCCCTGAACACAGCTGATCCCAACACCCCACTGGACTGAAATGGGACTCCCCTGTGACCCTTCACTGCACTGCAAAACTCTGGCAGAGTTATTTCTTATAGAATCATAGAATGATTCTGGCTGGGAAAAACCCTAAGATCCAACCATTCCCTAATTCTACTAAGGCTGGTGCTAAACCATGTCCCTCAGCACCACATCTCTGCTCCTCTGAAACACTTTATGGATGGGGACCCAACCATCTCCCCGGGGAGCCCGTTCCAGCGTTTGCGAATCCTTTCAGGGAAAAAGTTTCTTTTTACCCAACCTAAACCTCCTCTGGTGCAACTTGAGGACCTTTCTTCTCGTCCTGTCACTTGTTACTAGGGAGAATCGTCCCTGGCGCCAGGACGATGGTTGCGAGGACGGCAGATGCAAGAAATGAAGCCGCGATCCAGCGACGGGCACCCTCCCGCCCTCTCTCCCCTCCCTGCCCCGGATGCCGCGGCGCCTGCCCGAGGCGAACCCCGCTCTCCTCCCGGAGAGTTCCCGGCGAGCACCGACTCTGCTCTCTCGGCAGCGCAGCTCTCAAGGGCAGGAGCGCCCCAGCCGGCGTGCTCGGCGGCGCCGCGGGGCCCCCGAGGGCATGGTGATGATGATGCCGCCGCGGCCCGGTCCGCTCCCCGCCCTAGAGCTCCTCCGGCAGCCGGGCGAGGGTGACGGGGCCCGGCAGGCCTCCCCGCGCCGCAGCCCCCTCCCTCAAGCGGTGTCGCCGGTGCAGGCCAGCCCCCGCCGCCCGCTCACTCACGCTGCGCCGCCGAGAAGGCCGCGTGGGCCAGGGCGAAGAGGCCGAGCCCCACCAGCCCCTTCCACACCGAGGCGGCCGCCATCGCTGCCACCGCGCGCCCCGCCGCCACCGCCAGGGGCGCCCGCAGCCCGCGGCGCCTGCTGATGGCGTCACACGGAGGGGGCGGAGCTTCCGGGGCGGGGCCGCGCCGCCGCTTTCCCGCGCTGGGCCGCGGCCGGAGAAGGTGCCCCGCGGGTAAGAGGGGGAGCGGTGGCAGTGATGCGCCCGTCGGGCAGTTGAGAGGCAAGCGAGCCACAGGACCGGGACAGGAGGATGGCCTCATGGCTGGACAGAGAGTACGGGGCCATAGGAGCCCGCGGCAGTTCCCACGTTCCACGTGGGTAACCTCCAAGCTTTGGAGCTCCCGTGCAAGAACAGTGGTGCCAAGGGGTGCGCGCCCCGACTCCCGACTGAGCAAGGCATGGGGCACAGCAAGGAAACCCGGCTGTGCTGCAGGGACAAGCATCCTCGCTCCTCCATGCCACCTAAGGCACAAAGATCACAAAATCTTGGTGGTTGGAAAAGACCTTTAAGGTCATCTAGTCCAACCATTCCCTAACTCTGCCATGTGCTAAACCATGGCCCTCAGCACCACGGCTCTTCCTCTCTGAAACACCTCCACGGATGGGGATCCAACCACCCCCCTTGGGAACACTGCTGTCAAAACGTATCAGAATCCTTTACAGGGAAGAAGTTTCTTTCAATGCCAAAGTGCACGAAGGCAATTTGATTCTGCAAATCACCTTTAAGATGATCACTGTGGCATTTACTGCAGCCCTTGCCCCATCAACTGCACAAATCCTCTCTTGTTTCTTGGTAAAGTGGGTGAGAAGTTTAGACTTGATCCCACCTCAGGGCTGACCGCAGTTCCTGGCTTTATCCACAGGCCTTGGCACGGTGTGAAGGCACCATTGTCCTCCAGGTTTCCTCCCAGCTTCACCTCTCGGGAGCAGTCTAGGCTGCTGCTGTCCCCCAGGAGCCTGGGACAGGGGCAACACACCCCTCCACAGCATCCCACCCCCATCATCACCAACTGCTCCTGTGCATGGCTGTACAAAACCTTTCACTTCCATTAAGTCTGCTGTTTGATATAATCTTTTTTCCTCTTGCAAACCTCCTTTGACCCTGGCCATTCTTCCATCACTGGGAACTTCTTTTGCACCTTTGAAAGCTGCTTTCCCCCTTTCAACCCTCTTGCAAACCTTCTTTGTGTCTTCTTCTGGGCTTCCCAGTTGAAGAGAAAGAGGGAGCTATTGACGAGAGTCCAGTGGCGGCTACAAAGGTGCTGAGGGGACTGGAGCACCTCCGTGAAGAGGAAAGGCTGAGAGACGTGGGGCTGTTTAGCCTGGAAAAGAGCAGCCCGAGTGGGACTCTTCCCAGTGCTGATCAATGGCTAAAGAGTGGCGGGCAAGAGGGTAGGGCTGGGCTCTTTTCGCTGGCACCCAGTGACAGGACAAGGGGCAATGGACGCAAACTGGAACTCAGGTTTCACTTGAACTGCAGGAGAAACTTCTTTGCTGTGCGGGTGCTGGAGCCCTGGAGCAGGCTGCCCAAAGAGGTTGTGGAATCTCCTCCTCTGGAGACTTTCCAAACCCACCTGGACATGATTCTGGGCAACCTGCTGTGGGGGACCCTGCTCTAGCAGAGGGGCTGGACTGGAGGACCCTTCCAACCCCCACCACGCTGGGATCTCGTAATCTCTGCTCGCTTTCAACTCACTTTCCCTTTTCCCAGCATCCGGACACCGCCTTCGCACCCCGCATCGCCCCCCCGGACCTTCGCTGGCTGAAAACAAACCCCCAGCCCCTCTCCCCGCCGCACTCTCTCCCCCAGCCCCTTTTCCCCTGCCGCACCCGCGCCTCAAGTCCCACTCCCCCAGCCCGGCGGCTGCCATCCCCGCCCCGGCCCGTTCCTATCCGGGCTCCCGGCAGCTCCTGTCCCCGCCCCGCGGCGCCTGCGCCCAGCGCCGCTTCCTGGTGGTGGCGGCGGGGCCGAGCCGGTGCCGGAGCGATGGCGGGGCCGGTGCTGGCGGGGCTAGCGGGGCTGTGGGCGCCGGGGGCGGCGGCGGGCGGGGAGGTGGTGGCGGCGCGTCCCGGGGCGCTGGAGGAGGAGATCGTGTCGGAGAAGGCGGCGGAGGAGAGCCACCGGCAGGACAGCGCCAACCTGCTCGTCTTCATCCTGCTGCTCACCCTCACCATCCTCACCATCTGGCTCTTCAAGCACCGTCGTGCCCGCTTCCTCCATGAGACCGGCCTGGCCATGATCTATGGTGAGGGGCACCCCCACGCACCGCACCTCCCACCCCCGGCACCCTCGCCGTGGGCAGTGCCGCCCTTGTCCTACCCTGGGCACCGGCACCCCATCCGAGCCGCCCCCGGCTCTGCACTCGGCCAGCTGGTGCGCCTGGGTTGGTGCCTGACCGCCTGCTTTGGTGTCACCACCCGCCCAGCGCCAGCTGCCCCACCGCTGCCTGGCGGCCCCTTGCTCGGGGGCTGTGACTGGGCAGGTTGCGTGGGTGTCAGTGTGTGCCAAGGGGTGCCACGGGACATGCTGCATCCCCTCCCAGTCCCACTGGGACAGCTAGGCTGCGTGTCCCATACCAGCTCGCCCCATCCCCAGCCATGCCTGGGTGTCGCTGGGAGGAGGGTGGGTTGGTTTCCTACCCCGAGATAAGAAGGGCTCTTGAGGGTGGAGTTACTCCCAAATCTCCGACAGTGGGGATCTAGGTGGCTTTTCTCGGGTGGCCTGGTGGGGCAGCTGCAGTAAAGATGTGGGACTGGGGCTACCGCATGCCAAGGGGCATTGAAACCGTGTCACCAAGCACCAGCAAGTCCCAGTTCCCTCCTCTGGGGCTGAGAGTCGGGTCTTACACTGGTCAGAAGCCTTGCTTCCTGCAGGCTGGGGCCAGAGGTTGTGTTACCACCCTATAGAGCTCCTGAATGTCCAGAAGCTGTCTATGAAGAATGGAGAGGCAGCCTAGGGAGATCCTTGCACCTTTTGCCATGCTCAGGGCAGCCCACAGGGCCAACAGCTTATGTCCTTCTGCTCAGGAACCTATGCCCACAAGCTCCTACTTTTGGGGTTCCTCCTCCTGCTGTGACAGGACATCTTGATGAGATGCCCTGCTTGAGTTTGCACAAGAAGTGGAGCAAGGCTGTGCGTCGAGGGTGTGGGTTTTTAGCTGGTGGCCTGTGATTTCCTGAGGTGATGTGTTCTCTGAAGTGGCCTGAACCGCTGTGTGGAGATGCCATATGTGGTTGTCTAGCATGGCTTGGAGTTCAACCAAAGTAGGACTGGGAGTTGTGGTGGGGGGAGTGATTAACACAACCACGGATCCTTATCTAGACAAGATGTGTTGAGTTTAGCCTGGAAAAGGTGTCTTCTGCTGAGTGCCGTGGTCTCTCCTCGGTGTCGAGGTCTGTCCTCGGTGCCAAGGTCTGTCCTCGGTGCCGTGGTCTCTTTGCAGTGCCATGGTCTCTCCTCGGTGCCATGGTCTCTTTGCAGTGCCATGGGTCTCTCCGCAGTGCCATGGTCTCTGTGCAGTGCCATGGTCTCTCCGCGGTGCTGAGGTCTCTCCTTGGTGCCATGGCCTCTCCTCGGTGCCATGGTCTCTTTGCAGTGCCATGGCCTCTCCTCGGTGCCATGGTCTCTTTGCAGTGCCATGGTCTCTCCTCGGTGCCATGGTCTCTCCTCAGTGCCATGGTCTCTTTGCAGTGCCATGGTCTCTTCTCGGTGCCGTGGTGTCTTCTCGGTGCCGTGGTGTCTTCTCGGTGCCGTGGTCTCTTCTCAGTGCCGTGGTCTCTTCTCAGTGCTGTGGTCTCTTCTCAGCACTGTCTTTGCCCTTGCTAGTTGTGGATGATGTGTGACCAAGCTTGGTTGGTGCAGTACCGTGGCCGAGTCCTCTGCCCAGCAGAAAGCTTTGCTCTGGTGGCTGTGGCCGGACCCATTTGTGCTGGTGACTTTTGAGATCTTAAGATCCTGAGTTTCAGTTAATTGCAAGCATCCTTCCAAAGGGAAAAAAAAAGGAGGAGTGGAGACATTTGTGTCGGCCTAGAGGCACAAAATACTGGTCTGTCATTCCTGATTCCTGCAAGCCACCACTGAGGCAGGTGCAGGCACTGCTGGCCTCCTGCCCTGGGGCAGGGGTGGTCCCCTCCCTGGGACGGGAGCTGTGCTGTGGGGAGCACATGCTTCCAGCACAGAAGCTTTTCTTTCTCCTGCTGCCCTGGAGCTCACTGACACGTGGACTTTCTGTTCCTTTCATGCTTTTCAACTTGCCCTCAACCTGTTCTTTGAATCCTGCAGTTTTCTTTTTCTTGGCCCTCTCTTCTCCCTGACCCACCTGAGTGCTGCCCTTGTTCTCAGAAGACAACCCCAGGTCATTTCAGTCTCCTGCCTATCTGTGAGAGGCATCTTTTCCGTCTGCTCTTTGGCAGGCTCTGCTTAGAGAACTGCTGGCGAAATCGGTCACGTCACCTGCCTGCTCATGCAGAAAATCCCCAGGTTTTCCCAGCCTCTCAGCCTGTGACAGCTGCCACAGGGAAAGGGATGGGTGATTTCCCAAGGAGTGGAGAGATGCTGTTGGTTTACAGCAGCCACTTCAAAGCTGCAGGGAGCAGAGCAGGTGCCACTTCTGCTTCACCGTCCTCCCCCCGCTGCGATGCTTTGCTTTCAGCCCTGGGGAAGTCCACTGAAAATGTGGAAGTGCTGCAGTGGGCAGGCTGCCAAACAGACCCTGAAATCTGGGCAAGAAGAGTAATTTGTCAAAGCTTGTCTTTTTCTGATTCAAAAAACCCAAACCAAACCAACAACTAAGTCAAATCAAACTTTTGCCTACATCTTTTCTAGCTGAAATACATCAGAGTTTCCTTGGTGTCTGTTTTTTTCTCCTGTTCTCCAAGTTTTGTCAGCTCCTGCTCCAAGTGGATTTGTATCTTACTGTCAGCTCAGAGCTGATGTTCAGGAGCTGGGCACAAGGCTGGAGTCATTTCACAGTGATGCAAAACTGGTGGTTAGTAGCCCCTGAGCTTCATTGCAGTGTTCAAAACAAGGTCCCCACGCCTGAGGTACTCAGCGTTCAGGATGGTGAATTAACATAGTGTCATAGTATCAGTCAGGGTTGGAAGGGACCACAAGGATCATCTAGTTCCAACCCCCCTGCCATGGGCAGGGACACCCCACGCTAGATCAGGCTGGCCAGAGCCTCATCCAGCCTGGGCTTAAACACCTCCAGGGACAGGGCCCCAACCACCTCCCTGGACAACCCATTCCAGGGCTTCACCACCCTCATGGGGAAGAACTTCTTCCTCAGTCCAGCCTGAATCTCCCCACCTCCAGCTTCATTCCATTCCCCCTAGTCCTATCGCTACCTGAGATCCTGAGCAGTCCCTCCCCAGCCTTCTTGTAGCCCCCTTCAGATACTGGAAGGCCACAATGAGGTCACCTGGAGCCTTCTCTTCTCCAGACTGAGCAGCCCCAAACTGAACCATTTTGTTTCACTGCTTCTTGCGTCTCACGGTGGTAGTGGCAGGAACCTGTCTAGAAGCTTAGTTTCCTTCTACATGTTCCCACTTGGCCCCCTAGATTGCCTGTGTCTAAATTGCTTGGGTTTGGAATGTCTTCAGTTGCTGTCTACCTTTCTCTTTCCTTTTTGGTGTCCAGGTGAGTGCTTGCCTGGGGACCCTGTGTGCTTCCACTGCTGCTGAGTGCCTGGCTGGTAACAGATTAGTCTGGGTTTAAAACCTTGCCTCGGAAATGTTCAACAGCGCCTAGGAATTAAAGGCAGAAAAAGCCCATGGGCTTTTGTTCTTTTTAATGAAGTTGGGGCAAATGTAATGAAAATAACTCCTGCACTTTGCATAAAAGAACTCAATTAATTTCCCAGCTTTGCCTGTAGCTTCTCCGCTCATCGCAGCTTTGGACTGGCAGCTTCCTCGGTGTCAGGTTCCCTCTGCTCTGCTCCCTCCCAGGGCTCTGTTTTGTCAGACTTGTGGCTGCAGAAGCAGCTGTCAGAGCAGCTCACCAGCTGCAGCTACAGCAGCCCTTCAAGCACCAGGAGAGTTTGAACCATGAGAGACCTGGGGCTGGTTAGCCTGGGGAAGAGCAGGCTGAGAGGAGATCTTCTTCATCAATACCTGAAGGGTGGGCATCAAAAAGAAGGGGCCAGGCTCTTTGCAGTGCTGTCCTGTGATAGGATGAGGGGCAGTGGACACAAACTTGGAACCCAGGAAGTTCCCCCTCAACATGAGGAAAAACTTCTTTGCTGTAAGGGTGCTGGAGGCCTGGAGCAGGCTGCCCAGGGAACTCATGGAGTCTCTTTCTCTGGAGGGTTTCAAGACCCACCTGGATGTGCTCCTGTGTGACCTGCCCTAGGTGATCCTGCTTTGGCAGGGAGGTTGGACTCAGTGATCTCTGAAGCTCTCTTCCAACCCTTAACATTCTTTGATTCTATGAGACTGTCAGAAGCAGGACTATACATTCCATTCCATTCCATTCCATTCCATTCCATTCCATTCCATCCCATCCCATCCCATTCCATTCTATTCCATCCCATTCCATTCCATTCCATCCCATTCCATCCTATTCCATCCCATTCCATTCTACATGTCCCCTGAGCTTGGTTGAAGTAGCCTGAGCTCAGGGCTGGGTTTGGTGTCCGAAAACCTCTGGCATCTGAGTTGGATTTGTCCCAAGAGCCTCCAACAAGCATCATTCTCCCTTGTATCAGGTGATAGAATGGGAGGAAATGGCCTGAAGCTGGGCCTGGCGAGGTTTAGGTTGGAGAGTTGGAGTAGGAAAAGTGTCTTTGTTGTCAGAGTGGTCAGGGATTGGCACAGGCTGCCCAGGGAGGTGGTGGAGTCCCCATCCCTGGAGGTGCTCAAGAAATGTGTGGCCATGGCTCTTCAGGGTGTGGTTTAATGCTCCAGGTGGTGTTGGGTTAAGGGTTTGACTCGATGATCTCAGTGGACATTTCCAACCTTAATGATTCTGTGATTGGGTGGGGAGGACTGATTAGAGGTCCACTGTTGGTCAGGAGGGGCTTGTGGTTTTTTGGGGGGGGTCATCTTAATGTTGACAGAGTAATTGGCAGAATTGGCTTTAAGCAGAGCAGCACCATGTGCTCCCTGGAGGTAACTCTGATGGTGTCTGTGTGTTGGGAGCCACTGGTGCCAGGCTGGCTGCTTCACGTTCAGTGCCCGGGAGGGGCATGTGTGGATGTGTAGTTGCACATGGTTGTCTTTTCCCACGTGGGTTTGGAGAGTGTGTTACAGGGCATGATAAAATGCTTGGGTTTTGGAGCCTCAAGCACAGTGGTCTTGGCAGATGTTGTAGGTTAACCTCCTTTTTCCCTTATCCCATTCCTGGCCAGAGTGGGAATTTGGCTGCGTGGGGCTGGGAACAGCTGCCCGGGTAAGTGAGACAGCGAGGACAAGCAGGGCTGCTGCCAGCTGTAGTGCTGCTTTGGGACAGGGATTTAGAGTGGAGAGGTGAGTCAGGATCCCTTCTGAATTCCCAGCAGCCATGTCCTGCCCTTGGTCTGTCCCTCTCTCCTCCTGCCAGCCTCTCATGTCAGGGTGCTGAGCCTGGGCATTACAGAGGTCGCTGGATGGGTTTCAACCTGAGCAAAGGCAGGCAGCTGCTCCTGCAGGTTTCTGAGGCCTGCATGGAGCTCTGAAAAAAAACACAAAGATATTGAAAAAGCCACCCCAGGTAGCTCTGGAGGGCTGCAGTGTGGTGTGCCTGGTGCTGCCAGCTCTGTGGGAGTGGAGGAGCAGTTGCAGGGGTAGAGGGTAAATGAGCTCTCCAGTAACTGGCTAGTCAGAAGCAGTTGTGAATAACCCTTGGAAGCTTGCTTTATCCAGTGAAGTTTTGGCCCTCTCCCACGGTACCTCAAGTGTCATCAGAGAATCAGAGATTCACAGAATGCATCAGGTTGGAAGATCATCTTGTCCAACCCCCCTGCATTGAGCAGGGGCATCTCCAACTAGATCAGGTTGCACAGGGCCCCATCAGGTTTGACCTTGAATGTCTCCAGGGTTGGGGCCTCCACCACATCATCTTCTGGGTGAGAGGAAAGCTGGATGTTTTGTCCCAGTGGTGCCATGCATCCCCCTGCCATGTGCTCATGTAAATACATGCTGTGGCATCTTGATCCCTTGACATCCTTGCCTTCATTTCCATGCTTGTATTTCTGGAGCGCTGGCAAGTCACAGGAGCTAAGAAGCTAGCAGGAAAGTAAAGCCAGATGATTCCTCTTTGGTTTCCCCTGTTAGTGATGCTGCTGTGAGAGAAGCTCTCTGATGCTCTCAGTGTGGTGTATTGTATTGTGTTCCCTGAAGCAGCTCTTGTAGCTGGAGCTGACCATGCCTAGTTGTGCTGAGAGGGACCTTCTCTGCTGCTGT
The DNA here is from genome assembly GCA_015227895.2 of Colaptes auratus. NCBI lineage: Eukaryota > Metazoa > Chordata > Aves > Piciformes > Picidae > Colaptes > Colaptes auratus. The sequence continues at coordinate 3,475,277 of CM037644.1, forward strand.
CAGGGTGATTCTGTACCAACAGTGCAGTGCAGGGCAAAGCCCAAAGCACTGGCTTTGGAAAGCCAAAGCAAGGCTCTGGAACAGGGTGGGTGGTGGAGTCACCATCCCTGGAGGTGTTCAGAAAATGGGTAGACATGGCACCTGGGGACATGGTCCAGTGGTCATGGAGGTGTTGGGTGGAAGGCTGGACTTGATCTCAGAGGTCTTTTCCAGCCTTAATGGTGCTATGATTCGGTGATTCTCTGTGGTGAGCACACCTCTGTGTGTGGGGCTTAAAGGCACTGGTACCTTTGTGAGAGCACCTCAGGTGTGCTGCAGGAGTGCCATGTTAGACCAGGGCTGGGTTTGGGGGGCAGCTCCTGGGTCTGTCAGCCTGCTCCCTGAGGTGGGCCATCACTGGTGCTGCTGTGATGGCTTAGCAGTAGGGAGTCTCCTTGCAGCCAGTTCTGCCTCTGTTCATGGCCTGGATGTGTGCTCAGGTGGCCCTGCTGTGCATGGACATCCCCTGGCATGGGAGATGGGAGCTTTACTGCTGTCAAAATGAGCAAATCTTATCCTGGAAAGGTTCTCAAGGGCAGAGAAGACAGAAACGAGACAGTAGGTTTGGAACTGGCTACAGGAGATGTAGAATGCACCAGGAATGCACCATGGGCTCCTGCCCAGCTGTGGCAAAGCTCATAGTCAGGCTCTGTGCCCATGAGATGGTGATGGAGGAAGTGTTTGTTGTTCCCTTTGGTTGGGTGGTGCCCTGCCTGTAGGAGAGCACAGAGCAAGGCCTTAATTAAGGCAGCACTAAAGAAACAGGAGTGTCCTGGGAGGCAAATGGAGAAGACTTCCAAGCCTTGCAGTCTCCCTTTAGCTCCCACGTGCCTGAAAGCTTTTCATAAACGTGTGGTTCGGGGATGGGGTTAAGATCCAGGGTTTCTGTGGCCACCCAGATCAAGGAGCTTCCAAACCCTGGTGTGCTGAAGGCTACATGGAAAGGTGTCTTGTGGGACATCCCTTCTCCCCAGCCTGCAGATGTCAGGAAGCTCTGCCAGGAGAGCGCTCGGCACACGGCGCGGGGTCAGGAGGAGCCGGAGCAGCCAGCGCTGTGTGAGTGCTGTTGATCTGGATGTGAAGCCTCAGAGGGCAGCTCCTCAGCTCTGCTGCCTGCCAGGAGTGCCATAAAATTGCTGACTTGCAAGTGAAGCCCACAAACTCCTGTGCAGCAGCAGAGCTGGCAGCAGCATTGGCTCACGGGGCTGCCCCGAGCCTGCTGGTGCAGAGTTGGGGCTTTGCAGAGGCTGAGTAGCAGACCTGAGGGGCCAGCATGGTTCTCCTCCCCCTCTACTGTGCCCTAGTGAGGCCACACCTGGAGAAAAGGAGGCTCAGGGGAGACCTTATTGCCATCTACAGCTACCTGAAGGGAGGTTGTAGACAGGTGGGGGTTGGTCTGTTCTCCCAGGCAACCTGTGACAGAACAAGAGGATGCAGTCTCAAGCTGTGCCAGGGGAGGCACAAGGCTTGATCTTAGAAAGAAATTCTTCACAGAAAGAGAGGTTGCCCATTGGGATGTGCTGCCCAGGGAGGTGGTGGGGTTGACATCCCTGGAGGTATTTAAGAAAAGCCTGGATTAGGCACTCAGTGCCATGGTCTAGTTGATTAGCTAGGGTTGGGAGATCAGCTGGACTTGGTGATTTTGGAGGTCTCTTCCAACCTGGTGGATTCTGTGATTCTGTGCCCAGTTCTGGGCTGCCCAGTTCAAGAGGGACAGGGAACTGGAGAGAGTCCAGCAGAGGGTTATGAGGATGATGAAGGGACTGCAAGGTTCTGCACGAGCATGGAGTGTTTGCAGGGCTGATGGGAGGGTGTGGAAGGCTTCATATGGTGTGGGCAGCTTTTTGGGTGGAGGTGGGGCTCAGTCAGTGAGCAGAAGGTCAGGATCCTGGCATGCCTAATGCTGCATCCATGCTCCATGTCCTGAGTGGACTCAAAAGATGTGTGTCCAGCAGGTCAAGGGAGGGGATTCTGCCCCCCTACTCTGCTTTGGTGAGACCCCACCTGCAGTACTGTGTCCACTTCTGGAGCCCCCAGTACAAGAGGGATGTGGATCTGTTGGAGAGGCTGGGGCTGTTCAGCCTGGAGAAGAGAAGGCTCTGGGGAGACCATAGAGCAGCCTTGCAGTACCCAAGGGAGTAGAGGAGAGCCCTTTCGTGAGGACCTGTGGTGATGGGACAAGGGGCAATGATTTGACACTGAGCAGGGCAAATTCAGGTTGAACATTAGGAGGAAGTTCTTTACTGTGAAGATGGTGAGAGTCTGGAACAGGTTGTTGAGAGATGTTGTGGATGCTTCGTTCCCGGAGGCGTTCAAGGCCAGCTTGGACGAGGCCTTGAGGCGGCCGGGTCCAGTGGGAGGTGTCCCTGCCCGCGGCAGCGGGGTTGGAGCCGGATGGTCCTGAAGGTGCCTTCCAAGCCGAGGCACCCTGCGGTTGTGTGAGTCAAAGAGTGTGCCAGGGCTCGC
>CM037644.1:3477791-3504453 GCA_015227895.2 Colaptes auratus
TAGCCTGGAGAAGAGCAGCCTGAGAGGGGATCTGATCAATGCTGATCAGTAGCTAAAGGGTGGAGTCAAGAGGATGGGGCTGGGCTCTTTCCAGTGGTGCCCAGTGACAGGAGAAGGGCTGACAGGCACGAACTACAACACAGGAAGCTTCACTTGACCTTAAGGAGAAACTTCTTTGGTGTGAGGGTGCTGGAGCCCTGGAGCAGGTTGCCCAGAGGGGTCTCTGTCTCTGGAGACTTTCCAAACCCACCTGGGCACATTCCTGTGCAGCCTGCTGAGGGCGACGCTGCTCTGGCAGGGTGGGGTTGGACTCCATGATCTCTGGAGGTCCCTTCCAACCCTCACCACACTGTGGTTGATAACTTTAGGGGTTAATGCAGTGGGCTGGAGCCCGTTTGAATGTCACTTTGGTGCACTGCAAAGAGGAGTAACTGCCCCTTCTGCTCCCCAGCTCGGTGGTGTATGGCTGCGTGGCGCTGATGAAAGTCACTGGGCAGCTGGGGGGAGACTTCTACTTCACTGACTGCCTGCTGTTCGGTGCCATTGTGTCAGCTACTGACCCAGGTATGCTGCATGGTTTTTTCCAACCCCCCCCCTCATTTTACTAACATTTTTGGGGGGTTTTTTGGGTGGTGGTGAAGAGGGCAAGAAAGTCCCCTGCAAGTTCGAGCAACCTGCTGCAGTGTGAGGTGTCCCTGCCCATGGCAGGGGGCTTGGAACTGGCTGATCCCTGAGGTCCCTTCCAACCCTGACAATTCTATGGTGCTATGATTCCCTCCTTCTGAGTTTTGAGTTCAGTTTATCTGTAAGGTTCTCAGAGGTCCAATCTGGCTCCATGCCTTTTGATTTCTCCCTCAGTTATCATGTAAGAGCCCTTCCAAACCTTTGCTTACCCTGAACCATTGTTTGCAGTGAAGTCTCAGCAACCTCCCCCTTGCCATCCACAGGGACCCTGACAGGCTGGAGAGGTGGGCACAAGCCAACCTCAGGAGCTTCAACAAGACCAAGGGCAGGGTCCTGCAGCTGGGTGGAGGCAATCCAGGCACAAATCCAGGCTGGGCAGGGATGGCTGGGGAGCAGCCCAGAGGAGAGAGACTTGGGGTGCTGGGGAGGAGAAGCTCACCAGGAGCTCTCAGGGGGCACTTGCAGCCCGGAAAGCCAATCAGAGCCTGGGCTGCAGCAGGAGAAGTGTGGCCAGCAGGGCAAGGGAGGGGATTCTCCCCCTCTACTCTGCCCTGCTGAGACCCACCTGGAGTACTGCCTCCAGTTCTGGAGCCCCTATTCCAAGAGGGATCTGGAGGTGCGGAAGGTGTCCAGAGCAGGGCCACGAGGATGATCAGAGGGCTGGAGACCTCTCCTGTGAGGACAGACTGAAGGAGTTGGGCTGTTCAGTCTGGAGAAGAGAAGGCTCGAGGTGACCTCATTTTGTGGTCTTCCAGGATCTGAAGGGGGCTAACAGGAAGGCTGGGGAGGGATTCTCAGGCTATCAGGTAGTGATAGGACTAGGGGGAATGGAATGAAGCTGGAGTGTGGGAGATTTCAGGCTGGAGGTGAGGAGAGTTCTTCCCCATGAGAGTGGTGAAGCCCTGGAATGGGTTGTCCAGGGAGGTGGTTGAGGCCCTGTCCCTGGAGGTGTTTAAGCCCAGGCTGGATGAGGCTCTGGCCAGCCTGCTCTAGTGTGGGGTGTCCCTGCCCATGGCAGGGGGGTTGGACCTGGATGATCCTTGTGCTCCCTTCCAACCCTGATACTGTGATGACTTTGCTGGGGGATGGGGCATGGAGTTCAGTTTATCTGCAAGATTCTCAGAGGTCCAATCTGTCTCTATGCCTTTTGATCCCCCCCCCAGTTACCATGTAAGAGCCCTTCCAAACCTTTGCTTACCCTGAATCATTGTTTGCAGTGAAGTCTCAGCAGTCTCCCACTTGACTTTGCTGCACTGTCTCTCTGCTATCCTGTGTCAACAGGACAAGATGTGTAATGTGGGGAAGCTTCAGCTGATGGTTTCAGTTCAGCTATTTTCTTCTGCTTCCCTTTGGAAGGTGCTAATCTGATTTGAAATGCAGTCCTGAGGACAGGAGTGACACCTTGGTCTGCTGATGCACTCTATACATCAAAACTATGAGAGACATGCCCTGCCCAGCTGGATTCCACTTAGTTTGTGGCTGCTTTCACACAGTAGCTGTTTATTTGTGTGTTCCAACTTCAGCTGAAAACACAGCACCACAAAAAGCCTTCTCTTTCCTCCTGCCCTTTGCTGAACAGGGCTTGAATTTCTTCCTTTGCAGCCTGGGCTGCACCAGCCTGGGGTGTGTGACAGCATTAACTCCTACCTCTCAAGCTTACAGTGGCTTTGGGGGATCTTTTTAAATGCAGATCTTGGCCAGTTGTGCTTGGAAGGGAGAGGTTTACAGGCTCACAGGATGTCAGGGGTTGGAAGGGACCCAAAGAGACCATCGAGTGCAATGTCCTGCCAGAGCAGGAGCATACAATCTAGCTCAGGTCACAGAGGAATGCATCCAGATGGGGCTGGAAAGTCTCCAGACAATGAGACTCCACAACCCCTCTGGGCAGCCTGCTCCAGTGCTCTGGGACCCTTACAGTAAAGAAGTTCCTCCTTGTGTTGAGGTGGAGCCTCCTGTGCTGCAGCTTACATCCATTGCTCCTTGTCCTATCCCAGGGTGCAAGTGAGCAGAGCCTGTCCCCCCTCCTGACCCCCAGCCCTCAGCTATTTATAGACATTTATTAAATCCCCTCTCACTCTTTTCCAGACTAAACAGCCCCAGGGCTCTCAGCCTCTCCTCACCAGGCAGTGCTCCAGTCCCCTAATCATCCTGGTAGCCCTCCACTGGACTCTCTCCAGCAGATCCCTGTCCCTCCTGAACTGGGGAGCCCAGAGCTGAACACAGTACTCAAGAAGAGGTCTCACTAGGTCAGAGTAGAGGGGGAGGAGAACCTCCCTGGCTCTGCTGGCCACACTCCTCTGAATGCCCCCCAGGATCCCATTGGCCTTCCTGGCCACCAGGGCACATTGCTGTCCCATGGATAACTTGTTATCCACCAGGACTTCCAGGTCCTACCCCAGGGAGCTCCTCTCCAGCAGATCACCTCCCAGCCTGTACTGCTGCAGTTTATTCTTCCTCCCCAGATGCAAGAGTCTGCACTCTGCATGTCTGGCTAAGGCCAGGCTTCTGTCCTTTTGAAACAAGTGCCAGTGGCTCTTGTTCCCAGATGAATTGGGACTTTGGACTTTTCCCTGCTCAGCCTAGCAATGAGTCATTTCAGTTTTTCAAAGGCAGAACCAGGAGCATTGTATATATAGATCTGGGCAAGAATCATGCTGCAGAACACGACCTGCAGTAGCCACATCTGTCTGCCAGGTGGAGATGCCAGATGTGCCTTCCCCAGGAGTTATTAGAATAGAAAATAGAATAGAAATAGAATTGACCAGGTTGGAAGAGACCTTTGAGAGCATAGAGTCCAACCTAACACCCAACACCATCTGATCAACTAGACCATGGCACCAAGCACCCCATCCAGGCTCTTCCTAAACACCTCCAGGGATGGGGACTCCACCACCTCCCTGGGCAGCACATTCCAATGGCCAAGCTCTCTTTCTATCATAGAATCATAGAATCAATAAGGTTGGAAAAGACCTCAGAGGTCATCAAGTCCAACCTGTCACCAAACACCTCCTGACTACTAGACCATGGCACCAAGTGCCACGTCCAATCCCCTCTTGAACACCTCCAGGGATGGGGACTCCACCACCTCCCTGGGCAGCACATCCCAATGGCCAATCTATCTTTCTGGGAAGAATTTCTTCCTCACCTCCAGCCTAAACCTCCTCTGGCACAGCTTGAGATTGTGTCCTCTTGTTCTGGTGCTGCTTGCCTGGGAGAAGAGATCAACCCCCACCTGGCTACAACCTCCCTCAGGGAGTTGTAGAGAGCAAGAAGGTCTCCCCTGAGCCTCCTCTTCTCCAGGCTAAGCAACCCCAGCTCCCTCAGCCTCTCCTCACAGGGCTGTGCTCCATTAATCATCTGTTTTCTTTTTTTTGGGGGGTGATTATGTTCCCCTAAGCTTTGTCAGGCACTGGTGTGGCTGCTACTGCTGATACTTTGATTAAAACCAAAAAGATACACTAAAAATATAAAGTAAAAATGATTTGTGTCCCTGCCTGTGGCAGGGGGTTGGAACTAGGTGGTCTTCAAGGTCCCTTCCAATCAAATCATTCTGTGTATCTATGGTGTCACAAGTTGTCTGGATGTAGCTTGGGTGGGGTTGTGGTCTCAGGCTACCTGTACTGGGGGGCTGTTCCCATGTGGCTGGAAGGTTGAACATGGGCCAGCAGTGTGCCCAATGGCATCCTGGCCTGCATCAGGAACAGTGTGGCCAGCAGGAGCAGGGAGGTCATTGTGCTCTGTGCTCAGCACTGGTTAGGCCACAGCTTGAGTCCTGTGTCCAGTTCTGGGCCCCTCAGTTTAGGAAGGACATTGAGACTCTCGAAGGTGCCCAGAGAAGGGCAACAAAGCTGGGGAGGGGTCTGGAGCACAGCCCTGTGAGGAGAGGCTGAGGGAGCTGGGGGTGCTTAGCCTGGAGAAGAGGAGGCTCAGGGGAGACCTTCTTGCTCTCTCCAACTCCCTGAAGGGAGGTTGTAGCCAGGTGGGGGTTGGTCTCTCTTCCCAGGCAAGCAACACCAGAACAAGAGGACATAGTCTCAAGTTGTGCCAGGGAAAGTCTAGGCTGGAGGTGAGGAGGAAGTTCTTCACTGAGGGAGCTGTTAGCCATTGGGATGTGCTGCCCAGGGAGGTGGTGGAGTCCCCATCCCTGGAGGTGTTCAAGAGGGGATTGGACGTGGCCCTTGGAGCCAGGGTTTAGTTGTCAGGAGGTGCTGGGTGTTAGGTTACAGGTTGGAGTTGATGATCTCTGAGGTCTTTTCCAACCTGGCTGATTCTGTCATTACTCCTTGTAACTTTGCAAGGGGCTACCAGGCCAGGGGGCTGCGTTTGCAAAGGGGGGAGCACCTCACAGACCTGCTGGTGGTGTGTGGATGGCAGAGGCACAGAGGGCAGGCAGGGAGCACAGGGAGAAGGGATGCTTAGAAATGCTGCAGCTGAGCTGCTGGCATCGGGTCCCTTCCTCAGGCTTCCACGTGGGAGCTGGAACATTTCAGCAGGTCAAAGCCAGAGCCTTTACCCCTGCAGAAGTGGGGTCAAGCCCAGGGCAGTGGGCACAGATGAGTCCCTGAATGCTGGTTTAAAGGACTTCCAGAGGAGCTGGTGGGAATTAGCTGAGCCCCCTGCAGCAGCCTGGGCCCTGCCCCGGGTGCCACTTCTCTCTTGCTTTGGGTGTTGTGGGCTGTGGTTTTATTTTGCAAGGCTGATAGGCAGAACCTGCTGTGTTTTCATTATCTTCTTGCAGCTGCTGAGTTAGGGAACAGCTTGAGGGTTGCTCTGATCTCTGCCATCTGGCTGTAAATCAGAAGAAACCCTCACTCAGGGTTTGAGCTGATGCCTGGCTTTTTTTTTCTCCCCTTGAATCCAAAGATTTCTCTTGGAGTATCAGAGATGGAAGGAAAAGACAGCAGCCATAGTCCTGGAAAAGACTCATCCTCCTGGCTTTCTGCAGGTGGAGCAAGGCCCTGCCTGATGCTCTGAGCTAGTGGCAGCCCAAAAGCTGGGTGGCTTGTGTCAGCATGGTATCACAGCCCAGCCCATGAGCTCGGCCCCTCAGGAAGCACAGAGCAGAGTTTGCCCAAGCCTGCCCTCCAAAAGCTCAACAGGCCTAATGCCCAGGAGGTGTTTCAGTAAAAGGAGGAGGAGGGAAGTGATAAAGCAAACCCAAACCTGAAAAGGCAGAGGGAAGACTCTCAAAGGGAGGACGGAGGGGTGGCTGGCACCATGGCAGCAGGGTGGCACAGACATGGCAGGAGGGCAGCTTGCTAGAAAGGGACATTTTGTCTGTGCTTGCAACAACCCCAGGCAGTGCTACAGGCTGGGGACAGAGTGGCTGGAGAGCAGCCAGGCAGAGAGGGACCTGGGGGTACAGGTTGACAGCAGCTGAACAGGAGCCAGCAGTGTGCCCAGGAGGCCAAGAAGGCCAATGGCATCCTGGCCTGCATCAGGAACAGTGTGGCCAGCAGGAGCACAGAAGTCATTGTGCCCTGTGCTCAGCACTGGTTAGGCCACACCTTGAGTCCTGTGTCCAGTTCTGGGCCCCTCAGTTTAGGAAAGATGTTGAGCTGCTGGAAGGTGTCCAGAGAAGGGCAAAAAGCTGGGGAGGGGTCTGGAGCACAGCCCTGTGAGGAGAGGCTGAAGGAGCTGGGGTTGCTTAGCCTGGAGAAGAGGAGGCTCAGGGGAGACCTTCTTGCTGTCTCCAACTCCCTGAAGGGAGGTTGTAGCCAGGTGGGGGTTGGTCTCTTCTCCCAGGCAAGCAGCACCAGAACCAGAGGACACAGTCTCAAGTTGTGCCAGGGGAGGTTTAGGCTGGAGGTTAGGAAGAAATTCTTCATAGGAAGAGAGCTTGGCCATTGGAATGTGCTGCCCAGGGAGGTGGTGGAGTCCCCACCACTGGAGGTGTTTAGGAGGAGCCTGGATGGGGTGCTTGGTGCCATGGTTTAGTCGATTAGGTGGTGTTGGGTGAGAGGTTGGACTGGATGATCTCTGAGGTCTCTTCCAAGCTGGCTGAGTCTGTATTCTGTGTTCAGTAAAATCACAGCACCTTTTTGAATGTCTCTCTGTTTTTCTGTTTGTCAGTGACTGTTCTTGCCATCTTCCATGAACTCCAGGTCGATGTTGAGCTCTATGCCCTTCTCTTTGGCGAAAGCGTCCTCAACGATGCCGTTGCCATAGTGCTGTCTTCGTAAGTCTCTCCTGGTTTTATTTTTAACTGTGATGTGTGCTACATGTCAGGTGTTGAGGGGAGCCACTGGCCTTGCTCCTGCAGCCTTTGCAAGAGCAGATTCCCCTAGGAAGTGTCCCCACAGCCTGTAGTCACCTTCTGACACGTCTCGCCGCAGGCCGCAGCTCGGGGACTGCAGGTTGTCCTTACGACTTCTCCCCGCGTGATGGATGGGTTTGGTTTGCTTTTATGGCCAGCTGGCCCAGCCAGAAGGAAGCTTTTATGTTCCTCTGGAATGGCAAAAAGCACCATGCCTGCTTTTCAGCCAGAAGGAAGCTTTTATGTTCCTCTGAAATGGGAAAAGCACCATGCCTGCTTTTCAGCCACAGGATCCCACCGAAACCCTTCGCTGATGGCTCTGCTCCTGCTCTTCTCCCTTCCCACCCACAAAGACCTCCTTTTATTGAGATGGAAATAGTTGGTCCAGCAGCTGTTTCCTCTTCCTCCTCACTTTCTGTGCCTCAAGAAGATGGGTTGTTTTTTTTAAACTGAATGCATGGGAAACTTGCTGCCTTTGTAAAGAGTGTTTCATATTCTCTAAGGCTTTGTGTCCTCTGCACGTAGGATGCATTTTATCTGCATCCTCACTGCGTTGTCCTCACGGGGATTGGTTTGGAAGTGTGGGATACCTGCAGCACTGACAGGTGGACACAGAGCTGAGACTGAGGCAGAAAAGGGTTCTGGAATATTTGTCACCCTGGTGTGCTGGCTGTGTGGGTTGGACTGAGGTGGAGGCAGCAAGTTGTGTTGACTGGATGGAATGCTTCTGCTGAGGTTTGTGCTGCTTTGCTGGCTTTTATGGTGGACAGGAGGAAGCGCTGCACAGCCAGGTTGTGTTTAAGAAGTGATCCTGAGTGGAGAGAACGTGGTGGGGGGGTGCCAGATAGGAGGTTCTGAGTGGGAATAGATGGGTTCAGCATCATCAGTGACATTGGTGGTGACTCTCTGCACACGCAGGCGACCGCGCCGTGCATGGCCGCTTGCTTCTTGCATGGTTTCAGTAGCACCTTAGCAGCTGCTGCTCAAATTTCCTGCTTTCCTCTTTCCACAAGCTGACTTCAATCCACCCCACTCCCTGAAAGAAGATCATTTGCAGCAAAACAGCAGCTCCAAGCTGCAGTGGAAAGTTGTTTTGCTGAAAGGCTTTTGTGCAGGCTGGCCCAGCAGCACGCTGCCTTCTCAAGGGCTTCTCAGCAGCTAATCTGTGCCTGCTTTCAAGCTTAGAGAATCTGAAGTGGTTTGGTTGGAAAAGACCTTTAAGATCATCAAGTCCAACCATTAGCTAACTCTACCAAGTTTGGAGCTAACCCATGTCCCTCAGCAGCACAGCTCTGCCTCTCTGAAACACCTCCAGGGATGGGGATTCTGCCACCTCCCTGGGCAGCCTGTGCCAGGCTTTGAGAACTCTGTCTGTGAAGAAGTTTCTTCTAATATCCAACCTAAATCTCCCCAGGTGCAACTTGAGGCCATTGCCATGGGTTTTGTGGTCACATTAAGCAGCATAATGAGGCCTTGGTCAGCATGGCAGGTGTCAGATCAGTGCAGGTACTTCAGGGACAGCCTCGAGTCACCTGGATGCAAAACACATCTTGGGTGCAAGGAGGAGGTGAGGGCCTCTTGCTCTGGGAGGGAGTGTTCCTCCAAGAGCAACCCAGGGCTCCTATTTATGGTTCTCCTTTTTCAAACTGAGGTTGGCATTTGCCTGTTTCACAGCAGAGGCATAAATGAGGGAACCACATGGGGATGACTCAGCTCTCACAAGCAGCAGATCTGCTCCCCAGGTTAGGAAATGCAGGGGTGAGATGGGAAGATGGAGATCTGGGTGATTGCTGGGCAGGTAGGTAGGCTGGGTTGATGGAGGAGCTGCTGCTGTTGATGGGGTCACAGCTGGTGGTGAGTCCTGCCTTGTCCCAGGGGTGAAGAAGGGCTCCAGCCCCAGCTGGCTGAGGGCAGGGGTTCAGTGGTTGCCCCAGGAAGCACCAGCAGCTGCTTGTGCCTGGTGAAAGCTGGCACTGTGGGCACCATCCCCACGCTGGGGGAGGACAAAGAGCTGGGATTCCTCCAGTCTGTGGGAGCTGGGTGCCTTTGAGGCTCCTCCTTGCTTTCAGACCTGGACAAATGTCCATTCCCATGCTTGAGGAGCAGGATCCTTATTTTTCTGTGCCTGCCTCACACTCTCCTGGCCTGGCTTGGCTTGGTTGCAGAATGAAGAGGAATTGAACCCCAGAACTGAAAACTTGTGGGCAGTGAGGTGCTGAGGCTGTGGTTCAGGAGCAGGGAGTAAAATGGAGCTGTAGAGTCTCTAGCTGCTTCTTCTGAGGGGATGTTTCAGAGGGGCTAAATGCCATGGGGAGCCCTGTGGGCAGGGGAAATAAAATCATAGAGTCACAGAATCAACCAGGTTGGAAAAGACCTCAGAGATCATCAAGCCCAACCTATCACCTAACACCTCCTGAACAGCAAAACCATGGCTCCAAGTGCCACAGCCAAGCCTTGGTTGAGCACCTCCAGGGACAGAGGTGTAAAAGCACAGAGGTAAAGCACACCAGGGGCAGCTGGCAGTAATGTCTTGTGAGCCAGGAGAGATGCAAAAGCAGAAGGAAAACTGTCAGAGGTTAACTCACAAACCCAACACCCAAACAGTCAGTTATGGAGGGGGAAACAAAACCAGCCTGGATCTTAAAGCCAGCCCCAAACCCCAGAATGAGAGCACGCTGGGGAATGGGAAGTAGAGGATGGGGCTGGCAAAAGAAACCAAACCACAGGGGTTAAAACCGTGGCTTGCAGTGTAAAACACAGTGCAGGGAAGTGAGATGCATTGAAAGCAGGAAAGTTTAGCAGGGGAAGTGACCTCTTGGATCGCTTGGGGAGGGTTTGTCCCTCGTGCTGCAGGAAAAGGTTGGTGTGCGGCTGGGGGAGAAAGCTGCAGGGTGTGTGCACGAGGCAGTAACTTTCCACTCCAACATATCTGGGGAGGTTAAAGAGCAACTGTTGAAAGTTCACATCCAAGGGTTTTAAGAGGCAGCCAAGGGATTGCTAACCAGGAAGTTAATGGTTTGGGGAAGTTTATGTTGATGAAAGCAACCTAAGGAGTTGCTGTTAAAACGGGAGGTAGGAGATGGACGGGGGGACCCCTGTAGCTCAGCCTTTCCAAGTGAAAGAGTGGAATGGCTGGTGGGAGGCTCAGCTCATCAGGAGCTAGGAGGGTGCAGGCTCAGTGCTGCAGAGTCATTTGCCATCTGATGACAAGGCCTGTTGGGGTTTGGTGAGTGAGGACAGAAGTGTTGCTGCAGTGGGCCGGCCCCGTGCCGTTTGCCACCCCGTGACGCTCCCCTCCAGAACTCAGAGCAGTGCTCAAGAAATGTGGTGTACATTAAATGTGGTAAACCAGCAGAACTTGGAGCTCCCCAGGGGCTGTTCAGTTCAGCCAGCTCTGTGGAGTTGACAGAGAAATGTGGGCTTCTCAGCTGAATGCTTTGTGGTCCCAGAGTGCCTGGCTTTGTAGAGAGCTGATGCCAAACCTCCCAAATACCTCCATAAATGATGGACTGTCACCTAGCAGATGGATTTGCAAGGAGATCATGCAAGGGAAGGGCTGTGGTCTGCTGCTTTCTAACATCTAGAAGGAGCAAATGCAGAGCCATACCTCTAGAAAGCTGACTGGCAGTGAAGGAGATCCCAAACTCCTCGGGGCAGGGTGTGCTTGCTGCTGGTGCATGCCACGACCCCGGGGTGGGGGATTGCAGCGTGGGACTCAGGTTTTGTCTCCCTGATTTCTCAGGCTTGCAGCAGTTGTTCAGAGCTAATGTAGCACCACAGAGGTGCCTCTCCCTCCACATCCAGCTGGCAGCCAGGCACTGGTGGTGTCCCCCAGGGATCATTGCTGGGCCCCATCCTGTTCAATATCTTTATTGATGCTCTGGATGAGGGCATTGAGTCCATCAGCAGTAAGCTTGCAGATGACACCAAGCTGGGGGCAGGAGTTGATTTGTTAGAGGGTAGAAGGGCTCTGCAGAGGGACCTTGCCAGGCTGGACAGATGGGCAGAGTCCAAGGGCATGAGATTGAACACATCCAAGTGCCAGGTTCTGCACATTGGCCACAGCAACCCCAGGCAGTGCTACAGGCTGGGGTCAGAGTGGCTGAGAGCAGCCAGGCAGAGAGGGACCTGGGGGTGCTGGTTGATAGTAGGCTGAACATGAGCCTGGAGTGTGCCCAGGGGGCCAAGAAGGCCAATGGCATCCTGGCCTGCATCAGGAACAGTGTGGCCAGCAGGAGCAGGGAAGTCATTGTGCCCTGTGCTCAGCACTGGTTAGGCCACACCTTGAGTCCTGTGTCAGTTCTGGGCCCCTCAGTTTAGGAAAGATGTTGAGCTGCTGGAAGGTGTCCAGAGAAGGGCAAGAAAGCTGGGGAGGGGTCTGGAGCACAGCCCTGTGAGGAGAGGCTGAGGGAGCTGGGGTTGCTTAGCCTGGAGGAGAGGAGGCTCAGGGGAGACCTTGCTCTCTCCAACTCCCTGAAGGGAAGTTGTAGCCAGGTGGGGGTTGTTCTCTTCTCTCAGGCAAGTAGCACCAGAACAAGAGGACACAGTCTCAAGCTGTGCCAGGGAAGGTTTGGGCTGGATGTTAGGAAGAAATTCTTCCCAGAGAGAGTGATTTGCCATTGGAATGTGCTGCCCAGGGAGGTGGTGGAGTCCCCATCCCTGGAGGTGTTTGGGAAGAGCCTGGATGAGGCACTTGGTGCCATGGTTTAGTTGATTAGGTGGTGTTGGGTGACAGGTTGGACTGGATGATCTCAAAGGTCTCTTCCAACCTGGTCTATTCTATTCTATTCTATTCTATTCTATTCTATTCTATTCTATTCTATTCTATTCTATTCTATTCTTCCCCCCCTCCTCTTTCAGTTCCATTGTTGCATACCAGCCAGCAGGAGACAACAGCCACACGTTTGATGTCACAGCCATGTTCAAGTCCATTGGGATATTCCTGGGGATATTCAGTGGATCTTTTGCAATGGGAGCAGCTACTGGAGTTGTGACAGCTTTAATATCCTTTTTGTGGTGTGTTTTGGTGGTTTTCTGTGCTACATCACACTCAGATGCAGTATTTCATGGGTTAGTGTCTAAATTAATGCCAGGCAGAGCCTTAGCCTGTTTAGGGGCAGGCTGAGTAGTGTTGCTGTGGTACCCAACTGCATTTGGTATCATGGAATCACAGAATGGGTTGGGTTGGAAGAGACCTTGAAGACCATCTAGTTCCAACCCCCTGCCATGGGCAGGGACACCTCCCACCAGCCCAGGTTGCTCAAGGCCTCATCCAGCCTGGCCTTGAACACCTCCAGGGAGGGGACAGCCACAAGCCTCCCTGGGCAACCTGTGCTAGTGTCTCCCCATCCTCACTCTAAAGAATTTCTTCCTCATCTCCAGTCTCAGTCTCCCCTCTCCCAGCTCAAAGGCTTTGCCCTCATCCTGTCACTCCCAGCCCTTGTCAAAAGTCCCTCCCCAGCTGTCCTGGAGCCCCCTTCAGGTACTGGAAGGCTGCTCTAAGGTCTGCCCAGAGCCTTCTCTTCTCCAGACTGAACAGTCCCAGCTCCCTCAGCCTGTCCCTGTAAGGGAGGTTCTCCAGCCCTCTGATCACCTTTGTGTCCTCCTCTGGACCCTCTCCAACAACTCCAGGTCCTTCTTGTGCTGGGGGCAACAGAGCTGGAGGCAGTACTCCAGGTGGGGTCCCACCAGAGCAGAGCAGAGGGGGAGAATCCCCTCCCTGTGCTGCTGCTCACTCTGCTTTTGCTGCAGCCCAGCACAGAGCTGGGTTCAGGGCCTCAGGCACACATGATCTGCTTTTAGCCTCCAGCTTCTCTCCAGATTGTCCTTAACCATCTGCAACGTCACCAAGTTCACCAAGCTTCGGGAGTTCCCTCTGCTGGAGACTGGTTTGTTCTTCTTGATGTCCTGGAGCACCTTCCTGCTGGCTGAAGCCTGTGGCTTTACAGGCAAGCTGCAGCACAGCCCTGCATCTGGCATGGGGATCTGCAGGGGTGCTGGGCTGGGGAGGTTTGTTTCTCCGGTATCCACTAGGGCTGGAGCCTACCTCTGCTTCGGCTTTCAGAGGTTTAATTGCTCTGGGTTCTGGGGGTGTTGCATCGTCCTCTGCAGTACTGAGGTGCAGATCAGCTCCCTTTTCCTGACCAGGAGCCTAATGTGATGCTCTGCTCCCCAGGTGTGGTGGCTGTACTCTTCTGTGGGATCACACAGGCCCATTACACCTACAACAACTTATCTACAGAGTCCCAACACAGAACTAAACAGGTGAGAGCTCCTCAGCCCTCTTCAGCCTCTCTGAGTTTCCAGTTCAGTCTTTTGCCCTTCCCTCTAGCCAGAATTAAGTGCATCTGCCTCTCTACAGCTGGATTTTACTGGGGCTGCTTCTGCAGAAGCATTTCTTGCAGGGGTGGTGGAGGGGCTAACATGTTTTTCTTGTTAAATCTCTCATGTCTAACTTGCTCTTTTGTCATTTGTGTTTCTCTTTCAGTTGTTTGAGCTGCTGAATTTCTTGGCAGAGAACTTCATCTTCTCCTACATGGGACTTGCACTGTTCACCTTCCAGAACCATGTCTTTAATCCCACCTTTGTGGTGGGGGCTTTTGTATCCTTTGGAGCCCCTTGTAGAAGAGGACAGACCACCCATGTGTGGCTTGGGTTTGGGGTTTGTTTGTCAGTCAGCCTAGCTTTGTGTTGCAAAGGGGATTGCTGCAGTGTGGTGCTGCTTTTGCTGCTTGGCTTAAGAATCATAGAGTCACAGAACTGTCAGGGTTGGAAGGGACCTCAAGGATCAGCCAGTTCCAATCCCCCTGCCATGGCCAGGGACACCTCACACCACAGCAGGTTGCTCACAGCCACAGCCAGCCTGGCTGCAAACACCTCCAGGCAGGAGGCTGCCACCACCTCCCTGGGCAGCCTGTGCCAGGCTCTCACCACCCTCCTGGGGAACAACTTCTTCCTGACATCCAATCTGAATCTACCTACTTCTAGTTTTGTTCCCTTCCCCCCAGTCCTATCACTCTCTGACACCATCAAAAGTCCCTCCCCAGCTTTCTTGGAGCCCCCTAAAGATACTGGAAGGCCACAAGAAGGTCTCCCTGAAGCCTTCTCTTCTCCAGACTGCACAACCCCAACTCCCTCAGTCTGTCCTCACAGCAGAGCAGCTCCAGCCCTCTGCTCCTCCTCCTGGCCCTTCCCTGGACACCTTCCAGCACCTCCAGATCCTTCCTGTAAGAGGATGAAGGAGATTCTTTTCCCAGCTCTTCTGTTCTTTTTTTCTTCTCCCTGTCTCCTCTCCCTTTCTGGACATCCCAATGAGCTGCTGCAGAGGCTGGGTGTTTGATGTGAAGGTGGTGCTGAAGCCCCAGGCCCTGTGCCTCATGTGGCAGTGTGGCACCAGGAGTGGCTTTACAAATGGGAACTGCTTGGTGTAGCTCTTTGTTTCCTCTTTTCTCTGCTGTTCCATTTGTTAGACCCTGAGGAAAGCTGGTTTGGGGTATTTTTTGGGGGGTCAAATAGCCCAACTGGAGCTACAGTAGATGCCTCTGAATGCTGTCATGAGAAAGGATTTCCCCTTCTGCTTGCTGATGTTAATGGCTGCAGGCCATTGGGACTGGTGTGTCCCAGGAAAACAAGGATGGGGGAGGAATTTTCTTCCTACAACATGGGAGCCAGTTCAGATGTGCAGAATCATTTTCACCCTTTGTTCTGGAGCAGGTTTCTACTGATAAAGCTGGGGAGGGGCTCTTTGGGGTGTCAGGGAGTGATAGGACTGGGGGGGGATGGAGCAAAACTAGAAATGGGGAGATTCAGACTGGATGTCAGGAAGAAGTTGTTCCCCATGAGGGTGGTGAGAGCCTGGCACAGGCTGCCCAGGGAGGTGGTGGAAGCCTCCTGCCTGGAGGTGTTTGCAGCCAGGCTGGCTGTGGCTGTGAGCAACCTGCTGGAGTGTGAGGGGTTGGAACTGGCTGATCCTTGAGGTCCCTTCCCACTCTGGCAATTCTGTGATTCTCTGCTAAATAAAACATTGTTGTCTTTGCCCTGCTGGGCCACAGGGTTTGCAGCAGGAGCTGCTGAATCTCCCTGCTGAGATCTGCAGTGGGGTGAAGGGAGGGAAGTGCAGGGAAATGTCATCTGGGTGGTTAGATGACAGTTTTGTGCTGTGCCTCTCGAGTCAGAAGGGGCTACACTGACTGATGAAATAGCTCATTCAGGAGAGAGAGAAAGATCATGAAACCCATCTCTTATGCAAATTCAGGGTGTTCAGGAACCAAGATAAAAGCTGGAAGCCTTTCCCATATCATCATTCAGGGCTGCACTGAATAGTGGCTCCAAGATAATTTTTGCCATCTGGGTGCTGGTATTAAAAAGCCCCAGCTCCAAAGATAAAAGCAGGGTGGAGGGGCTGGTGGTTCTTGTGTCTTGCAGGCTATAAAACCAGGGAAAGTATTCCATTTATTTTTGGTCCTCCTCTCTGCTGCTGCTGCTGCTTTCATTTTGCTGAATAATCTTTGGGAATGGGACTTGGCTTAAAGCTGCCAGCCCAGCTGTGGAGCGAGGTGTGCTGGGGAGAGTCAGAGGGGTTGTGATAGCTGTGATAAACTTGAGCTTCACACAGGACAGTGTTCCTTGGGGTGGAGAATGGACCCAGTAGGGGAGAGCATACAGTGGGAAGTGGTGGTTCTCCTCTCTTCTCCCTCATCTCACATGCCCCCTTATCATCTCCCCTGTTAATGTGTGCTTGGCTCTGTGTGCTGCTCCTGAATTGCACTGTGTGCTCTGCTTCAGTGGGGCAGCAGCTGCTGTAGCACTCAGAGCTGGGTGACTGTCTTTGCATCTGCAGGACCAGCCTTCCTGAGGCCCCTCAGCCTTTCCAGCAGGCAGCAGAAGCTGGCTCTGGGCAGAGGTGGGATGCAATGGGAGAAGCAAAGCTTGTGAAGGTCTAGAGGAGAAGTCTTATGAGGAGTGGCTTTGGCTCCTCAAATGCAAACTTTAAAAGAGGCTTTTTATCCCAAAATGACTATGAAATCCATTTTAGTCTGGAGAGGAGAAGACTGAGAGGGGATCTGATCAATATCTATAAATACCTGAGGGCTGGGTGTCAGGCAAGGAAGGGACAGGGAGGACAGGGACAGGCTCTGCTCACTTGTGCCCTGTGACAGGACAAGGGGCAGTGGATAGAAACTGCAGCACAGGAGGTTCCACCTCAACATGAGGAAGAACTTCTTTACTGTAAGGGTCACAGAGCCCTGGAGCAGGCTGCCCAGAGAGGTTGTGGAGTCTCCTTCTCTGGAGCCTTTCCAGCCCCATCTGGATGTGTTCCTGTGTGACCTGTGCTGGATGCTCTGCTCCTGCTCTGGCAGGGGGGGTTGGACTTGACGATCTCTCTGGAGGTCCCTTCCAACCCCTAACATCCTGTGAGCCTGTGAACTGGGGTTGTTCACTGTGGAGAAGAGGAGGCTGAGGGGAGACCTCCTTTCTCTCCCTGACAGGAGGTTGCAGTGAGGTGGGGCTTGGTCTCATCTCCTTAGTATCAGGTGATAGGACAAGAGGAAATGGCCTGAAATTGTGCCAGGGGAGGGTTAGGTTGGATAGTAGGGAAAATGTCTTTGCTGGAAGAGTGGTCAGGCATTGGAAGAGGCTGCCCAGGGAGGTGGTGGAGTCACCACTGGAGGTGTTCAGAAGATGTGTGGCCATGGCACTTGGGAACATGGTTTAGTGAGCATGGTGGTGCTGGGTTGAGGATTGGATGACCTCAGAGGCCTTTTCCAGCCTTCCTGATGGTCTGGTTCTACAGAGAGGAAGAGCAATTTCCTTAACAAGTGCAAATGCAGCTTGCCATCTTCCTAGGAAGAGCTGCCAATATTTACCCACTCTCATTTTTACTGAATCTGGGGAGAAGAAACAAGATTGGAACAAACTTGCAGCACATGATGATGTTTGCTGGTACGTTACCGCCTCCGGCCCCGTGGCCCCACCTGCACTTCCTGCCCCTGAGCACCTGGGAGTGTACAGCTCTAAACCTCTGCCTGGCAGCGCCTGGAGAAGAGGCTGGGAAGGAAGAAAGCTCCCTTAGGCTCACTGCTGTGGATGCCTTGGCTTTGAGATGTAGCAGTGAGCTCCTCCTGCGCTGTGCCTGAGTGTCTGGTGTGGGGCAGGAGGAGGGTTTGCCTTTCTGGGCTGGGAAGGAGCAGTGATAGCCTCAACTCTGACAGCATTTGCTGTTGAATCATCCCTGTTAAAGCACTGTGGCCTCCTCCAGTGGTGGATGTCCTGTCAGAGAAACAGGACCACACGTAGGGGGTGTGAGGTAAACCCTGGGTAAAGCCTGCAGTGGGGATGGCTGCTTGTGCCATGGGCTAGCACAGCTGCTCAGCTGTATGAGATTCAACAAGGCCAAGTGTGGAGCCTTCTATTTGGGTCACAACAAGCCCATGAGTGCTCCAGGATTGGGGCAGTGGCTGGAAACTGCTCAGCAGAGAAAGACCTGAGGGTGCTGGTTAACAGCTGGGGTGAACATGAGCCAGGGTGTGCCCAAGAGGGCCACAGCATCCTGGCCTGGATCAGCAGTAGTATGGCCAGCAGGAGCAGGGCAGTGATTGTCCCACTGGACTCAGCACTGGTGAGGTCACACCTTGAGTCCTGGGTTCTGTTTGGGGCCCTCACTCCAAGAAGAACGTTTGGTGCTGGAGCAGGTCCAGAGAAGGGCAACCAAGCTGGGGAAGGGTCTGGAGAACAGGGCTGGGCAGGAGCAGCTGAGGGACCTGGGGTTCTTTAGTGTG
The DNA here is from genome assembly GCA_015227895.2 of Colaptes auratus. Classification (NCBI taxonomy): domain Eukaryota; kingdom Metazoa; phylum Chordata; class Aves; order Piciformes; family Picidae; genus Colaptes; species Colaptes auratus. The sequence goes on from CM037644.1 coordinate 3,495,510, forward strand.
GAGAAAGGGAGGCTGAGAGGAGACCTCATTGCTTTCTACAGCTCCCTGAAAGGAGGCTGGAGTGAGGTGGGGCTTGGTCTCTTCTCCCAAGTAAAAAGTGATAGAATGAGAGGAAATGGCTTCAGGGTGCGGCAGGGGAGGTTTAGGTTGGCTACTGGAAAAATGCCTTTGCTGCAAGAGTGGTCAGGCAGCTCCCTGAGAGGAGGCTGGAGTGAGGTGGGGCTTGGTCTCATCTCCTTAGTATCAGGTGATAAAACAGGAGGAAATGGCCTGAAATTGTGCCAGGGGAGGGTTGGGGTGGAGATGAGGGAAAATGCCTTTGCTGCAGGAGTGGTCAGGGATCGGCACAGGCTGCCCAGGGAGGTGGTGGAGTCCCCATGCCTGGAGGGGCTCAAGAAACCTGTGGCCAAGGCAGCGGGGGCCAGGGTTTAGTGGCCGTGGTGGTGCTGGGCTCGAGGGCGTGGGAGGTCTTTTCCCAGCGGGATGATTCTCCGCCCGCTTGGCTCCCCGGCAGGGCTGCGAGGAGCCATGGCCTTCGCCTTGGCCATCCGTGACACGGCCACCTACGCCAGGCAGATGATGTTCAGCACCACCCTGCTCATCGTCTTCTTCACGGTGTGGGTGTTCGGCGGGGGCACCACGGCCATGCTGTCCTGCCTGAACGTCCGGTGAGTGCTGCCCGCCCGGCGCCGCCCCCGCCCGCCCGCCGGCTGCCCAGCGCCGTGCGGAGTCCCCACCCCTGCAGGGAGTGTGGCCTGGAGAGCAGAGAGATGGCAGCCAGAGGAGCAGGGCCAGCAGGCCTGGGAGGGGGCTCTCCCCCTCTGCTCCGCTCTGCTGAGACCACAGCTGGAGCTCTGGGTCCAGTTCCGGAGCTCCTAGTACAGGAAGGATCTGGAGGTGCTGGAAGGTGTCCAGGGAAGGGCCAGGAGGAGGAGCAGAGGGCTGGAGCTGCTCTGCTGTGAGGACAGACTGAGAGAGTTGGGGTTGTGCAGGCTGGAGAAGAGAAGGCTCTGAGGAGACCTAATTGTGGCCTTCCACTATCTGCAGGGGGCTCCAAGAAAGCTGGGGAGGGACTTTTGAGGGTGTCAGGGAGTGACAGGACTGGGGGGGATGGAACAAAACTAGAAGTAGGTAGATGCAGATTGGACGTGAGGAAGAAGTTGTTCCCCAGGAGGGCAGTGAGAGACTGGCACAGGTTGCCCAGGGAGGTGGTGGAAGCCTCCTGCCTGGAGGTGTTTGCAGCCAGGCTGGCTGTGGCTGTGAGCAACCTGCTGTGGTGTGAGGTGTCCCTGGCCATGGCAGGGGGGTTGGAACTGGCTGATCCTTGAGGTCCCTTCCAGCCCTGACAGTTCTATGATTCTATGGATTAGGAAGTGGTTACACAATAGAGTCCAAAGAGTGGTGATCAATGGTACTGAATCCAGCTGGAGAGCTGTAACCAGTGGAGTCCCCCAGGGATCAGTGCTGGGTCCTGTCCTGTTCAACATCTTCATCAATAACATTGATGAGGTCACAGAGAGAGTCTGCTCAGCAAGTTTGCTGATGATACCAAGCTGGGAGGCTTGGCTGAGATGCCTGAAGGCTGTGCAGCCATTCAGGGAGACTTGGACAGACTGAGAGCTGGGCAGAGAGGAACCTAATGAGGTTCAACAAGGATAAGTGCAGAGTCCTGCACCTGGGAAGGAAGAATAAACTGCAGCAGTACAGGCTGGGAGGTGACCTGCTGGAGAGCAGCCCTGTGGAGAAGGACTTGGGAGTGCTGGTGGACAGCAAGTTCTGCATGGCACAGCAATGTGCCCTGGGGGCCAGGAAGCCCAATGGGATCCTGGGGGGCATTCAGAGGAGTGTGGCCAGCAGAGCCAGGGAGGTTCTCCTCCCCCTCTGCTCTGCCCTGCTGAGATCTCACCTGGAATATTGCATCCATCTCTGGGCTCCCCACTTCAGGAGGGACAGGAATCTGCTGGAGAGAGTCCAAGGGAGGGCTACAGGGATGCTGAAGGGACTGCAGCACTGCTTGGTGAGGAGAAGCTGAGAGCCCTGGGGGTGTTTAGTGTGGAGAAGACTGAGAGGGGATCTAATAAATGTCTATAAATATCTGAGGGCTGGGGGTCAGGAGGGAGGGGTCAGGCTGTGCTCACATGCACCCTGTGATAGGTCAAGGGACAATGGATATAAACTCCAGCACAGGAGGTTCCATCTCAACATGAGGAGGAACTTCTTCACTGTGAGGCTCCCAGAGCCCTGGAGCAGGCTGCCCAGAGAGGTTGTGGAGTCTTCTTCTCTGGAGCCTTTCCAGCCCTGTCTGGATGTGTTCCTGTGTGACCTGTGCTGGATGCTATGGTCCTGCTCTGGCAGGGGGGTTGGACTTGATGATCTCCAGGGGTCCCTTCCAACCCCTGACACCCTGTGATCTGTGCTCCTGTGATTTGAAAAAGTGAGGGCTGTGGTGCTGAGGGATGTGGTGCAGTGGCAGTGGCTCAGCAGCAGTGGTGGCATTGTGAGCTCTAGGTGAGCAGTTGATCTCAGAGGTGTCTTCCAACCTGGAGAGCTCTCTGATGATTTTAAGAAGCAGGAGGGGGAGCAGGTTCCCCCCACCTGGACCATGGGGTGTAGCTGCCTGGCCCTGCCTGTGCTAACCCTCTGCTTGTTTTCTCCTCTGCAGGGTGGGTGTGGATGCAGATCAGGAGAACGTGGTGAGTGCTGTGCTTGCTGGCACGGTGACCCTGTGAATGCCTCTCTGTGCTCTGCTCCCTTCCAGCTGTGGGAGGCTTTTCATCTCCCCTGCTGAGAGCCTTTGCAGTCAGTGGGAGTCGTGGCTTCTCTCTGCCCTCTGTGGTCACAATGAGCCTCGCTTTTGTTCCCCGGGGAAGATGCAGCTCTGGGCTGTTGAGTCAGCCCACGCTGCTGCTGCAGCAGCTTCAGCCTGTCCCTTGCTGAGCCTGACATAAATACCAGAATGGGCATGACCTGGAGGCTTCCTGCCCCGTCCCAGTGCCCAGGGCAGCACAGCTGTGCCGTTTACTGCCCCATTTTAGGTCCTCCTCCATCCTCTTTTAACCCACGGGTGCCTTCAACCTCTCCTTCGCCCCCATGTTTCCTATGGGTAGTTATTCAGCAGTCCATGCACCATTGCCCATGCTGGGATAAATGCTGAAGCCCTGCAGCAGTTTTCCTGCCCAGTAGCCCCAGGCTGCCTCATTCATGCTTCTGCAGCCCAGTCGTGCTGTGGCTCCACTTGATTTCAGTGTGGGTTCTGCACTTTGGAGCTTCATTTCATTCAGAGCCATTTATTGGGCTGCTCACCTCCTGGAGAGAAAGCCTCATGCTCAAGGCAACCATAAATAGGAAAGCCAAATGCATGATTGTGTTCACAGTCACCTCCAAACAGTCCTGTTTTCCTCTCCCAATTTAAAAGAAGACAGGAGTCCCCACAACACCTGATTAGTGGCAAACAGAAAGCTCAGGTGAGCTCTGATGGAGGTTGGACCTCTCAGTCACTGTTAAATGTGATGTCTGGATGCAGCAGCAGGCTCTGAGGCACTTTAAACCTGGAAGCTTATAGCAGAGAAGCGATCAAGCTGTGCTGTGGTACCACCTCCATAAGGCTGTTGTACGCTGCTAGAGGCAGAGTGTGGTGCTGGAAGCACCTTCAGCTTCTCATGGTGTGAGTGTCCTTGTGCTTGCTGCAACCCAGAAACTTCTGGAGGGGCAGAGGGAAGGTGTGTGTCCTAATGTCCCCTGGAGATAACCTGGTGCCCCATGGGGGCTCCATGCCCTAATCCAGGTTGTGGCATGTTGCCATGATGCCCCAATCCAGGCTGTGGCAGGTTGGTCTGCAGCCCCAATCCAGGTTGCTCTGCAGCCCCAATCCAGGTTGCTCTGCAGCCCCAATCCAGGCTGTGGCAGGTTGCTCTGCTGCCCCAATCCAGGTTGTGGCAGGTTGCTCTGCAGTCCCAATCCAGGTTGTGGCAGGTTGCTCTGCTGCCCCAATCCAGGTTGTGGCAGGTTGCTCTGCTGCCCCAATCCAGGTTGCTCTGCAGCCCCAATCCAGGTTGCTCTGCAGCCCCAATCCAGGCTGTGGCAGGTTGCTCTGCTGCCCCAATCCAGGTTGCTCTGCTGCCCCAATCCAGGTTGTGGCACGTTGCTCTGCTGCCCCAATCCAGGTTGTGGCAGGTTGCTCTGCAGTCCCAATCCAGGTTGTGGCAGGTTGCTCTGCTGCCCCAGTCCAGGTTGCTCTGCAGCCCCAATCCAGGCTCTGGCACGTTGCTCTGCTGCCCCAATCCAGGTTGTGGCAGGTTGCTCTGCAGTCCCAATCCAGGTTGTGGCAGGTTGCTCTGCAGTCCCAATCCAGGTTGTGGCAGGTTGCTCTGCTGCCCCAATCTAGGTTGCTCTGCTGCCCCAATCCAGGTTGTGGCAGGTTGCTCTGCAGTCCCAATCCAGGTTGTGGCAGGTTGCTCTGCTGCCCCAATCCAGGTTGTGGCAGGTTGCTCTGCTGCCCCAATCCAGGCTGTGGCAGGTTGCTCTGCTGCCCCAATCCAGGTTGTGGCAGGTTGCTCTGCTGCCCCAATCCAGGTTGTGGCAGGTTGCTCTGCTGCCCCAATCCAGGTTGCTCTGCTGCCCCAATCTAGGTTGCTCTGCTGCCCCAATCCAGGTTGTGGCAGGTTGCTCTGCAGTCCCAATCCAGGTTGTGGCAGGTTGCTCTGCTGCCCCAATCCAGGTTGTGGCAGGTTGCTCTGCTGCCCCAATCCAGGTTGTGGCAGGTTGCTCTGCTGCCCCAATCCAGGTTGCTCTGCTGCCCCCATCCAGGCTGTGGCAGGTTGCTCTGCTGCCCCAATCCAGGTTGTTGCAGGTTGCTCTGCTGCCCCAATCCAGGTTGCTCTGCTGCCCCCATACAGGCTGTGGCAGGTTGCTCTGCAGCCCCAATCTAGGTTGCTCTGCTGCCCCCATCCAGGCTGTGGCAGGTTGCTGTGCTGCTGTTCAATGTTTTTCTCTCCCCCAGGGTGTCCCTGAGAGCGAGAGGAGGAGCACGAAGGCAGAGAGCGCCTGGCTCTTCCGCATGTGGTACAACTTTGATCACAAGTATCCTTGAGTGGCAGCTGGTGCCACAGCCTGTCTGCAGCTCCACTGACCCAGTTTGCTTTCCAGTCACACTGCTGAGTTTGGATTTGCACCTCTTCCTGTCTGTGGCTATAGGAAATGGCCATTTTCACCTGCTGTGAGCTGGGAATGCAGCAGTAGCTCAGCTCAAAGCTGGGTTCTCCAAGGCTGGAAGCCCAGGGGTTCCTTGATTCTCATGGTGGGTGGGCAGGGAGGGCAGGGGGGTCTTGTCATTTGAAGCCCTCTTGCTAGATGCATGCCTCTCTTCCCTTGCAAGTGCTTTGCCATGAGTTAGTGGAGGATGATGGGACAAGTGATGCTACTAAGCCTTTTCTTACTGGGACTGTGTCCTGGTTCACTCCTTTGCCACTGTTTGGTTCCATTCACCTTGCTCATCCCTGTAAGTTTTGTGTTTCTTTCCTCTCTGTGATTTCCTCAAGACACTGAGTCCCTCTGCACCCCACCCCTTCTCTGACCAGCATCACCCTATTCCCCTTTCTTCCTTAACCCTCTCTGCAGCTATCTAAAGCCTCTGTTGACACACAGTGGTCCTCCTCTGACGACCACCCTCCCGGGGTGCTGTGGACCTATTGCCCGGTGCCTGACGAGTCCACAGGCATATGAAGTGAGTGCATCAGGGTCCTTTCTGTCATGGTGTTGGTGGAGTTTGAAGTGTTCACAGAATCACAGCATGGGTGGGGTTGGAAGGGACCTCTGGAGATCATCTAGGCCAACCCCCCTTCTAAGGCAGGGCCACCCAGAGCGGATTGCAGAGGAACATGTCCAGGTGGGTTTGGAATCTCTCCAGAGAAGGAAGACTCCACAGCCTCCCTGGAGCTCCTCAGGCAGTGTCTAACAGAGTGGTGTGCTTTAAGCTTTTCCCAGAGTCCAAAGTGGAACAGGTATAGGTTGCTTCCCCTCTCCCCTTTTCCCAGTAGGGAAAGCAGAATTAGGCAGGAGGAGAAGAGAGAGGGCAGCTTTCTAGAAAGGGACATTTTGTCTGTGCCTGCAGTACCCCCATGCAGTGCTACAGGCTGGGGTAGGAGTGGCTGGAGAGCAGCCAGGCAGAAAGGGACCTGGGGGTACTGGTTGACAGCAGATGAACAGGAGCCAGCAGTGTGCCCAGGGGGTCAAGAAGGCCAATGGCATCCTGGCCTGCATCAGGAACAGTGTGGCCAGCAGGAGCAGGGAGGTCATTGTGCCCCTGTGCTCAGCACTGGTTAGGCCACACCTTGAGTCCTGTGTCCAGTTCTGGGCTCCTCAGTTTAAGAAGGACATTAAGACTCTTGAAGGTGTCCAGAGAAGGGCAAGAAAGCTGGGGAGGGGTCTGGAGCACAGCCCTGTGAGGAGAGGCTGAGGGAGCTGGGGTTGCTTAGCCTGGGGAAGAGGAGGCTCAGGGCAGACCTTCTTGCTCTCTCCAACTCCCTGAAGGGAGGTTGTAGCCAGGTGGGGGTTGGTCTCTTCTCCCAGGCAAGCAGCACCAGAACAAGAGGACACAGTCTCAAGCTGCACCAGGGGAAGCTTAGGCTGGAGGTGAGGAGAAAGTTCTTCCCAGCAAGAGAGATTGGCCATTGGAATGTGATGCCCAGGGAGGTGGTGGAGTCCCCATCCCTGGAGGTGTTCAAGAGGGGATTGGATGTGGCACTTGGTGCCATGGTTTAGTAGTCAGGAGGTGTTGGGTGACAGGTTGGACTTGCTGATCTCTGAGGTATTTTCCAACCTTATTGGTTGTATGATTCTGTGTTTCTAAATCTATGAAAGAACAGCCTCGAAGTGCTTTGGCAGTAACAAGGTAAGTTTGGCAAAATAGAAAAGGCATTTGAGGAGAAGGAAGGTTACAAAGGTATAAGGAAAAAGGGTAAATACAAATATATGCAAAACCAGATGCAGCTGGCAAGGGATGCTCTGGATGTAAGATGGATTCTCTTCAGATGCAGTCCCTTTAGGAGTCTGGAAGCATGTGGAACAGGCCCAGCCATGTGGTTAGCAGCAGAGCAGGAGGATATTGGCAAGCCGAGGGGCAGGAGAAGAGAGGGAGGCAGGAAATGATTTCCCCTTAATTAGGGTCATGGACAGGGAGTGGGAGTGGAATAGACTTTGAGCTGGGAACCCTTTTCCTCCGGGAGGGGGCCAGGGCTCTGCCCACCCGAGGCTGGGTTCTTTCCAGCCCACCCCCTCCTGGGCTGGGCTTAACCTAGCGCCCGGCGCTTCCCTCCCGCCCGTTGCCCAGAACCAGGAGCAGCTGAAGGACGACGACTCCGACCTCATTCTGAACGACGGAGACATCAGCCTGACCTACGGGGACTCCACCGGCGGCACCGACTCGGCGGTGCCGGGCGGCACCTCGCGGCGCCTGGCGGGGAACAGCTCCTCCGAGGACGCCCTGGACCGGGAGCTGGCGTTCGGGGACCATGAACTCGTAATCCGGGGGACACGCCTGGTCCTGCCCATGGACGATTCGGAGCCGCCCTCCAGCATCCTGGACAACGCCAGGCACGGCCCCGCCTAAGGGCATTGCCGGCTTTGACTCTCGACGCTTGGTATTTGCATCTATGATCCAGAAGTATGTGCTACCTAAAAGTCTTTCATGCATGTCGCCCCCCCACAAATGTCTAAAAGCTGTATCGATTATTATTTATATGGTGTCAGAAGACTCTCAATATTCTCTGCCAGGCACTTGTGAGAGAACAAGCTGCAAAGTGGGTTGATTTTTTTCTTTTTGCCTCCCCCTCCCCCAGTTACCAAACCGTTGTGGACTGCACTGTGTTAGGGTGGAACTGTTTTTAGCCTAAAGAGTCTTTTGCACACGGTGAGCTTCTCTTGAAAACGTGTGATTTGCTGGAGGGTGGAGTTCCCAGCAGGCTTGAGCAAAGGAGATGATTGCCCTGATCGCCCCTGGAGCCTGGGAGAGGAGGGTAGGAGCGGTGGGAATCGCTTCCTGGCCGGGTGAGGATTGTGCCCTTGCTTTGGTTTTGTTTTTCCCTTTGCTTTTTGGATAGCCACGTTTGAATTAGCAGCAAGAAATCTGCCTGCCAGAGCCTCTTCGTCGGGCAGTGGCCAGTGATCAACTCCTTCTGTGGGAAGCTGAGCCAGGAGCTGGAGACTTTCTGCTTTTCAGTGACCCTCCTGCCCCAGCCTGGCTGACGGCAGGCACCGGCCAAAGCTGCGAGCCAGGACTGCGGCTGCCTGGCCGCTGGGATGGGAGCTGGAGGAAGGGGATGGTTTGGAGCTGGAGTCATGTTCAGGAGAAGGAGGTGAGACCCCACAGCAACTACAGCAGGTATGCACAGGTTTTTAGGGTCGAGTCCATCATGCCAGCTTTTCTAGGAGCAGCCATCAAACCCTCGGCTTGGCAACTAAGATTCCAGCCTCGGGGAGCGCCTGCGGCCCGGCGTGAGCCAATCTCACCTCCTGTGGTCACAGGCACTGCTGCCACAGCTGAATGTGGGGCTGTGGAGCCTAGCCAACCTCCAACACAAAGCTTTACAGCTGGACACAGACCTCTCCGGGGGATCGAGCATCTGGCTGGGGAGGGATTAAGGGGGGAGTTGTCTGTCCGTCCATCCCTCCTCCTGTACAGTCAGAAAGTCATTGCACTTTTGTTTAATAACTCCTTAGCATGCTGTGTGTCTGTCAACCCCCACCCCCCTCACCCCTCTCTCATCCCTCTGATCATTTAAGGAGAAACGTTTGCAAGTTGCTGGTTTCATTTTATTTGATGTTCTTTTCTTTTGTGTTATTTTAGTGTCGATTTCCTTCCTTTTTTCCCCTCATTTTCCAAGGAAGAGCACAGAACAATTGGCAATTTCCCCACCCCCACACCCCCTCGCTAGTCTGAAAGGATTTG
>CM037644.1:3504463-3533228 GCA_015227895.2 Colaptes auratus
GGGGTTGGAAGGGACCTCTGGAGATCATCTAGGCCACCCCCCCTTCTAAGCAGGGCCACCCAGAGCGGGTTGCACAGGAAACATGTCCAGGTGGGTTTGGAATCTCTCAGAGAAGGAAGACTCCACAGCCTCCCTGGAGCTCCTCAGGCAGTGTCTAACAGAGTGTTGTGCTTTAAGCTTTTCCCAGAGTCCAACTGGAACAGGTATAGTTGCTTCCCCTCTCCCCTTTTCCCAGTAGGGAAAGCAGAATTAGGCAGGAGGAGAAGAGAGAGGGCAGCTTTCTAGAAAGGGGCATTTTGTCTGTGCCTGCAGTACCCCCATGCAGTGCTACAGGCTGGGGTAGGAGTGGCTGGAGAGCGGCCAGGCAGAAAGGGACCTGGGGGTACTGGTTGACAGCAGATGAACAGGAGCCAGCAGTGTGCCCAGGGGGCCAAGAAGGCCAATGGCATCCTGGCCTGCATCAGGAAGACTGTGGCCAGCAGGAGCAGGGAGGTCATTGTGCCCAGTGCTCAGCACTGGTTAGGCCACACCTTGAGTCCTGTGTCCAGTTCTGGGCCCCTCAGTTTAAGAAGGACATTGAGACACTTGAAGGTGGTCAGAGAAGGCAACGAGGCTGGGGAGGGGTCTGGAGCACAGCCCTGTGAGGAGAGGCTGAGGGAGCTGGAGTTGTTTAGCCTGCCAGAGAGGAGGCTCAGGGGAGACCTTCTTGCTCTCTGCAACTCCCTGAAGGGAGGTTGTAGCCAGGTGGGGGTTGGTCTCTTCTCCCAGGCAAGCAGCACCAGAACAAGAGGACACAGTCTCAGGCTGTGCCAGAGGAGGTTTAGGGGAGGTGAGGAGAAAGTTCTTCCCAGAGAGAGTTGTTAGCCATTGGGAGGTGGTGGAGTCCCCATCCCTGGAGGTGTTCAAGAGGGGACTGGATGTGGCACTGGGAGCCATGGTTTAGTAGTCAGGAGGTGTTGGGTGACAGGTTGGACTTTGCTGATCTCTGAGGTATTTTCCAACCTTATTGGTTGTATGATTCTGTGTTTCTAAATCAATGAAAGAACAGCCTCGAAGTGCTTTGGCAGTAACAAGGTAAGTTTGGCAAGATAGAAAAGGCATTTGAGGAGAAGGAAGGTTACAAAGGTATAAGGAAAAAGGGTAAATACAAATGTATGCAAAACCAGATGCAGCTGGCAAAGGATCTCGGGATGTAAGATGGATTCTCTTCAGATGTAGTCCCTTTAGGAGTCCGGAAGCATGTGGAACAGGCCCAGCCATGTGGTTAGCAGCAGAGCAGGAGGATATGGCAAGCCGAGGGGCAGGAGAAGAGAGGGAGGCAGGAATGATTTTCCCCGTAATTAGGGTCATGGACAAGGAGTGGGAGTGGAATAGGACTTTGAGCTGGGAACCCTTTTCCTCCGGGAGGGGGCCAGGGCTCTGCCCACCCGAGGCTGGGTTCTTTCCAGCCACCCCCTCTGGGCTGGGTAACCTAGCGCCCGGCGCTTCCTCCGCCCGTTGCCCAGAACCAGGAGCAGCTGAAGGACGACGACTCGACCCTCATTCTGAACGACGGAGACATCAGCCTGACCTACGGGGACTCCACCCGGGCGGCACCGACTCGGCGGTGCCGGGCGGCACCTCGCGGCGCCTGGCGGGGACAAGCTCCTCCGAGGACGCCCTGGACCGGGAGCTGGCGTTCGGGGACCATGAACTCGTAATCCGGGGGACACGCCTGGTCCTGCCCATGGACGATTCGGAGCCGCCCTCCAGCATCCTGGACAACGCCAGGCACGGCCCCCGCCTAAGGGCATTGCCGGCTTGACTCTCGAGCTTGGTATTTGCATCTATGATCCAGAAGTATGTGCTACCAAAGTCTTTCATGCATGTCGCCCCCCCACAAATGTCTAAAAGCTGTATCGATTATTATTATATGGTGTCAGAAGACTCTCAATATTCTCTGCAGGCACTTGTGAGAGAACAAGCTGCAAAGTGGGTTGATTTTTTCTTTTGCCTCCCCCCCCCCAGTTACCAAACCGTTGTGGACTGCACTGTGTTAGGGTGGAACTGTTTTAGCCTAAAGAGTCTTTGCACACGGTGAGCTTCTCTTGAAAACGTGTGATTTGCTGGAGGGTGGGTTCCCAGCAGGCTTAAGCAAAGGAGATGATTGCCCTGATCGCCCCTGGAGCCTGGAGAGGAGGGTAGGAGCGGTGGGAATCGCTTCCTGGCCGGGTGGGATTGTGCCCTTGCTTTGTTTGTTTTCCCTTTGCTTTTTGGATAGCCACGTTTGAATTAGCAGCAAGAAATCTGCCTGCCAGAGCCTCTTCGTCGGGCAGGGGCCAGTGATCAACTCCTTCTGTGGGAAGCTGAGCCAGGAGCTGGAGACTTTCTGCTTTTCAGTGACCCTCCTGCCCCAGCCTGGCTGACGGCAGGCACCGGCCAAAGCTGCGAGCCAGGACTGCGGCTGCCTGGCCGCTGGGATGGGAGCTGGAGGAAGGGGATGGTTTGGAGCTGGAGTCATGTTCAGGAGAAGGAGGTGAGACCCCACAGCAACTACAGCAGGTATGCACAGGTTTTTAGGGTCGAGTCCATCGTGCCAGCTTTTCTAGGAGCAGCCATCAAACCCTCGGCTTGGCAACTAAGATTCCAGCCTCGGGGAGCGCCTGCGGCCCGGCGTGAGCCAAACTCATCTCCCGTGGTCACAGGCACTGCTGCCACAGCTGAACGTGGGGCTGTGGAGCCCAGCCAACCTCCAACACGAAGCTTTACAGCTGGACACAGACCTCTCCAGGGGGATCGAGCATCTGGGTTGGGGAGGGACTTAAGGGGGGAGTTGTCTGTCCGTCCATCCCTCCTCCTGTACAGTCAGAAAGTCATTGCACTTTTGTTTAATAACTCCTTAGCATGCTGTGTGTCTGTCAACCCCCACCCCCCTCACCCCTCTCTCATCCCTCTGATCATTTAAGGAGAAACGTTTGCAAGTTGCTGGTTTCATTTTATTTGATGTTCTTTTCTTTTGTGTTATTTTAGTGTCGATTTCCTTCCTTTTTTCCCCTCATTTTCCAAGGAAGAGCACAGAACAATTAGCAATTTCCCCACCCCCACACCCCCTGCTAGTCTGAAAGGATTTGCTCTGTAGTTACAGGAATGGTTAAAGGTGCAGTGAAATTGTTCACCACCTGGGTTTGTGGGTTTGGGCCTGAAAAGGGGGAAAGGGGTGGGGAAGGATTCACAGGAATTCACTGTTTGTAGCTCTGTTGTCTGTTTTAGCTGCACTTTTGCTATCCAAACCCTTCAGGGGTACTGGTGCACTACAGGCTTGTTCTGGGTGGGGGTTAACCCTCTCCTAGAGGGCTGAGGCAGAGGTGTTGGAAAAGAGAATATATAGGGGGGAGAAGGGGGAAAGCTGAGGCCAGGCACTCCCAGCTGCTGTTAACTTCCCTTGCGACAAACTCTGCCTCTCTCAGCATCCAACCCTTGAGACCTCGGAGCAGCATCCCCGTGGCAAGGGGGGAGCACAGACCAAGGAAGAGCACAGAACAATTAGCAATTTTACCCTCCCCTGCTAGTCTGAAAGGATTTGCTGTGTAGTTACAGGAATGGTTAAAGGTGCAGTGAAATTGTTCACCACCTGGGTTTGTGGGTTTGGGCCTGAAAAGGGGGAAAGGGGGGGGAGGGAATCACAGGAATTCACTGTTTGTAGCTCTGTTGTCTGTTTTAGCTGCACTTTTGCTATCCAAACCCTTCAGGGGTACTGGTGCACTACAGGCTTGTTCTGGGGGGTTGGGTTAACCCTCTCCTAGAGGGCTGAGGCAGAGGTGTTGGAAAAGAGAATATATAGGGGGGAGAGGGGGGAAAGCTGAGGCCAGGCACTCCCAGCTGCTGTTAACTTCCCTTGCGACAAACTCTGCCTCTCTCAGCATCCAACCCTTGAGACCTCGGAGCAGCATCCCCGTGGCAAGGGGGGAGCACAGACCAAGGAAGAGCACAGAACAATTAGCAATTTCCCCACCCCACACCCCCTGCTAGTCTGAAAGGATTTGCTGTGTAGTTACAGGAATGGTTAAAGGTGCAGTGAAATTGTTCACCCTCTGGGTTTGTGGGTTTGGGCCTGAAAAGGGGGAAAGGGGTGGGGAGGGATTCACAGGAATTCACTGTTTGTAGCTCTGTTGTCTGGTTTAGCTGCACTTTTGCTATCCAAACCCTTCAGGGGTACTGGTGCACTACAGGCTTGTTCTGGGTGGGGGTTAACCCTCTCCTAGAGGGCTGAGGTAGAGAATATACGGGGGGAAAAACAAGCTGGGTGAGGCCAGGCACTCCCAGCTGCTGTTAAGTTCCCTTGCGACAAACTCTGCCTCTCTCAGCATCCAACCCTTGAGACCTCGGAGCAGCATCCCCGTGGCTGTTCTCCTCAGCACCGCTGGAGAGCTGGAAGGAGCCAGGAAAAAAACAACCAACCAACCAATAGGGAAATTTCACGGACATGTGTACATTTGAGAAAAGAAATCCACACTTCGTTGTTGTTGTTTCATTTTCTCAGGTCTAAAGTAACTGTTGCCTTAAATTTAGGAGTCGTGAAACTTAATGCTTTGGGCAGTTTATCCCCGAGGGAATGTTTGGGTTGTTTGTGGTTTGTTTTGGCTTTTGGGTTTGGGTTTGGTTTGGTTTTGTTTTGTTTCCTTTCCGAACAAAATGTCTTAAGTGTTGCCATAGGACTCCTCTGGAAGTGGAGGAGGTGGGGGGGGGGGGGGGGGTCAAGCTCTGTTTTGATTCAGGCAGGGCATCTTCCTTGCACCGGTAAGTGGCAGTCTTGCTGTTAACGTAGCTGTTGGATTAGCATTTAGCTTCTTTGTTTCCTGCTATGCAGGAATTCCATAAAGTGTGCATTTTATATGATGTCTGTAACTTAACTTCATGTGTCAAAAGACAAAAAAAAAACCACCACAAAAAAGCAACCAAAAAAACCCCCACCCCCAAACAAGGTAAAACCCCCTCCCCCCCCCCCAACTTAGGTACCTGTCGACTTGAGCTTTACTGCATCACTTCAGCATCCTGGGTTTTGTTTTGCCTTCTGGAAGAGGTGTGGCAACTGCCTGCCTCTTGGGTTCTTTTTCCTGTCTGATCTATGAATTCAATTTACAAAGCTGGCACTGGGGCAGCTGGAGGTGCAGAGTTGGCTCTGCTCTCCCCCCTGCCAGCCCAGGGTCCCATCAGCAGGCAGTGGGCACAGGGTTCCCTCCCAGCTGTGGCGCAGATCAGCAGCTGAGCGCTGGGAGGTGCCCGCAGCGTGAGGTTTTACCCCAGCCTTGGTGGCATTCTCTCTCTTTCTCTGACTCTTTGGCCTGGGATAATTTCTCCACTCTCTTCAAGCTTGCCAGCACATTACCATGAGCCTCAGCTTTGGAGGCCAGTGACAGCTCAGTTAGTACACTAAAGAAATGAAAGCCAAGTTAACCAATGTTGATTTTTATAGGTTACCTGTCAACTTTTGTGATCTAGCCAGGACTGTTTGGAATAATCTTGGGGGGATGAATGAATGAATGAATGAAGTTCAGGAGTGATTTAACAAATGGCTCAGATTCCTTCTCAGTTGATTATTTCCTTCATCCTGCTGCAGCAGAAGAGCACAGGGGTGCCTGGGTCTCAGGTGCCGAGCCCCGATGGCTCGCATGCTGTAGGTGGAGGGAAGGGTACCCTGAGACCTTCTGCCAAATAGGTAAGAGAGCCCCAAGGAAGCAGTTCACAGCTCCCACCATGATGCAGAGGAGGTGTCCTTCCCCTGTAAATTGAATTTCCATGGGTTTTGCACATGAAAAAGCCTCGTTAGGTTAAAGCTCTGATTTGTCCTGGTACTGTCAATTTGTGTGGTAATGGCATTAACTCTGTAGCTGTGGTGTTTGTGCAGCTGATCTGTGATAGCTGAAGATCACTGTTGGACCTTCTGTTTACACTGGCTAAATCCTTTACTGTTGCATTGTACTGTGAAAGAAGGATTCTGGGCCTATCAAAAGATTTCTTCTTCTCCTCCTGTTTTCCCTCTGGAGTTCCTGTGTGCACCGTTTTCGTTCATTCACACAGAAATAAACCTGTAGCAAAGTGACACCCTGCTGCTTGACCTTCTCAGACCACTTTGTTCCAGGGGGTAAAGGCAACAGATGTTCAGCCTGGTGGGTGGAGGGCAGCCAGGCTGGGGTGCACACTCCTGCCTTCACCCCAGCTCCTGAGAGCTGACCTGACCCTTGGAGGATCTGGCACTGGAGATGCCGATGTCAACTAAAAGCTGCTGCTGCACCTCCTGGGCTCCTCCACGACCAGCCAAACCCAGCTGGGGCAGCAGTGCTGACTGCCACATGTCCTTCAAGGGAGAAAGGGATCTGCTGGAGGGAGTCCAGCAAAGAGCTGCAAGGATGACTGGGGGACTTGAACATCTCTCCTGTGTAGAAAGACTGAGAGCCCTGGGGCTGTTGAGTCTGGAGAGAAAAAGGCTGAGAGGGGATCTGATCAATGTCTATCAATATCTGAGGGGTGGGTGTCAGGATGAAGGTGCCAGGCTCTTTTTGGTGGTGCCCAGTGATAGGACAAGGAACAGTGGGTACAAACTGGAACACAGGAGGTTCCACTTCAACATGAGGAGAAACTTCTTTATGGGGAGGGAGATGGAGCCCTGGAGCAGGCTGCCCAGAGGGGTTGTGGAGTCTCCTTCTCTGGAGACTTTCAAAACCTGTCTGGATGTGTTCCTGTGTGACCTGCCCTAGAGGATCCTGCTTTGGCAGGGGGGTTGGACTGGGTGATCTCTAGAGGTCCTTTCCAACCCCTAAGATTCTGTGATTCTGTGGGGTGGACCTGCATGAGTGGCATCACTAGGGGGTGTTCAAAGTCAAGGGGTCAAGGCTGCTGAGCTTTCAGGGGCTTGTATGTCCTGTGGTTTTGTGGCAGTTGGAGTTGGGCTGGTGGCAGCTGCCATCCTCTGGAGGTGATCCTGCCCTCCATGGCTGCTGGCTGCATGTAGAGTTTTGGTGCTGTGTGCTGTTGGAGCAGCTGAAGAGGTCTGTTGTTCACATGCTTAACAGTCCTCCAATGCACAGGGCACCTTGGAAGCTTCAGGGATCTGCTTCTGGAGGGCTTTGATTCACGAAGGACAACCTTCACCTTGCCCTTGGTATAGAAACCCATTCTTGGTAGCTCTGCATGGCTGCAGGAGGACAACCTCTGAAAGCTTGGTGAGCACACTTGTCTCCCACTCAGCAGTGACCAGACAAAGGGACATCTGTTCTGCTTTCTGAAAGGGCTGTGGACCTGAGGTAGGGTGGTGAGACCTGAGCTCTCACCCTGGCCTTCACCAAAGCATTGCCTGCAACCCACAGAGGTGCTGTGAGGCTGCAGGCAAGAAGAGCTTGCCCAGGGTGATGCTGGTGGTGGGTGGCCTGTGCTACTAGAAGTCACAGGAGCAGGACAAGAAACAGTGGTGTAGAGTAGGAATGGAATAGACCAAACCAGGTTGGAGGAGACCTATGAGATCATTGTGTCCAGCCTATCACCCAGCACCATCTAATCAACTAAACTATGGCACTAAGCACTCCATCCAGTCTCCTCCTAAACACCTCCAGAGATGGTGACTCCACCACCTTCCCCAGGCATCCCATTCCAATGGGCAATCACTCTCTCTGTGAAGAATTTCTTCCTAACATCCAGCCTGGTGCTCTTACTGAAATGATGTTCGTTCCACAGTGCACTCTCACACCTCAGCAGCACAGAATCATAGAGTCATTCAAGGTGGAAAAGACTCTAAGGTCATCAAGTCCATCCTTCTACCCAACACCTCGATGGCCATGTCTCAGTGCCACTTGTTTCTTGAACACCTCCAGGGATGGTGACTCCACCACCTCCCTGCCAGCCTGCTCCAGTGCCTGACCACAGAATCACAGAAACATTCAGCTTGGAAGAGACCCTCAGGATCACCAAGTCCAACCCAGAACCCTACTCTACCAGGGTCACCCTTAAACCATAGCCCCAAGCATCACATCCAAACCACCTTGAAACAGATAATGCAGTTAATAGTTTCATAGTTTCAGTTAGGGTTGGAAGGGACCACAAGGATCAGCTAGTTCCAACCCCCCTGCCATGGGCAGGGACACCCCACACTAGAGCAGGCTGGCCAGAGCCTCATCCAGCCTGGGCTTAAACACCTCCAGGGATGGGGCCTCAACCACCTCCCTGCACAACCCATTCCAGGGCCTCACCACCCTCACGGTGAAGAACTTCCTCCTCACACAGCCAGGCCTGGGGACTCCACCACCTCCCTGGGCAGCACATTCCAACCCCTGACCACTCTGGATGGGAAAAAGGTTTCCTAATGTGCAGTCTAAATGACCACTCTATCAGCAAAGAAATTCTTCCTGATACCCAACCTAAACCTCCCCTGGCACAGCTTGAGGCCATTACTATCCTGTCATTAGTTCCCTGGGAGAAGAGGCCAACACCAGCCTCACTCCAGTCTTCCTTCAGGGAGTTACAGAGAGCAACAAGGTCTCCTCTCAGCCTCCTCAGTGTCCTGACAGTTGGAATAAACACCTCTGACCCTCCTGTCTGCACACCCTCCAGCCCAACCTTGGGTCAGACTCAGGCAAGTGACTGAACAATTGCATTTGGCAGCTCCTTACCCTCACAAAGCCTCCACAGAAGTGCATCACAGCCCTCACAAATGAATTGTTTTGTTGCAATAAGGCTTGATTCAGGCCCTTGGGCTCACCATTGGTGCCTAGAACACAGGTGGGATCATCCCAGGGTGCAACCACCCTCTCCAGCGCAGGTAGCTGCAGGCAGGCATCCCCTGGGATGGGCTCACTGTGCTGTGCAGGCAGAGTTTGGATAGGTGCTGCTCAGAGGCACTGCAAGTAGTAGACTCACCACCACCCCTGGAGGTGTTAAAAAATGTGTAGACATGGCTCTTAGGGACATGGCTCTTAGGGACATGGTTCAGTGGGCATGGCGGTGTTGGGTTGACAGTTGGACTGGGTCTTAGAGGTCTTTTCCAACCTGTGACTCTATCTATGACTCTAAGAAGGGACAGGGCAGGTCCCTGCATAGTCTGAGGAGAGGGACTTGCACCACAGGTAGGTGCCTAGAGTCATGACTTGCCAAGTGGTGCCCCTCTGATGCTTTTGGTTCATTTGGGGCTGATGAAGGACAGCTTTCGGTCGAGCCGTCACACCACCAGGACATCTTCTCTTGGTGCTGGGATGTGGGCCAGCACCAGGTATCCACAGCCTCAGAGAAATTACAGGACTGTAATCCTGTCTTCTCCTGGCCAAGGAATGGCTGAGGAGCAATGGTTTGAAATTGGAGAGAAGGTGATTTAGATTGGATATTAGGAATGAGTTCTTTACGCTGAGGCACAGGTTGCCCAGGGAGGTGGTTGGGGTCCCTTCTCTGGAGATATTCAAGGTGAGGCTGGACAGGGCTCTGAGCAACCTGATCCAGTTGAGGATGCCCCTGCTCACTGCAGGGCGTTTGGACTAGATCACCTTTGGAGGTCCCTTCCAATCCAAGTGGTTCTGTGATTCTGTGTGGCTCTCTTGACCCCACATCAGGCTGGGGAAGCCTCACTTGTCTGAGCCTAAATGTCAAAAAACCCAACAAACCCAACCAAACCAACCCAATCCAAACCAAACCAAGCCCCCTTTCGATTCTTCTTCCTTATTCTGGCCTGCAAGGAGCTCCTCTCCTTGCTGGGTCCTCTAGATGGCAATATTGGAAAGTACTTGTCCAGCACCTCCATGCCCTTGCAGGCCCAGGCACTGCAGAGGCTGACAGCCCACCCCCTCCAGAGACCCTCTCCATCCCTTGCCACCGTGGCAATGCCTTAGGCACCATCCAGCTCGAGTCTTTGTCTGCAGAAAGAAGAGACCCTCGTGGAATGGTTTGAGCTGGAAAAGCCCTTTCAGATCAAGCCCAACCCTTCTCTGACTCTACCAAGCCTGGTGCTGAACCACGTCCCCCAGCACCACATCTCTGCCTCTTTTAAACACCTCCAGGGATGGGGCTTCAACCACCTCCTTGGGCAGCCTGTGCCAGGCTTTGAGAACCCTTTCAGGGAGAAATTGTCACCTAATATCCAACCTAAACCTCCCCTGGTGCCACCTCATTGCAGCACTGACTGCTCTCACACCCTTGAACCCCCTTTGCCCACCTTCTGGAACACCCCACAGTCTGGAGGCAGTCGAGGCGAGCCTGTGCTCAGAGGCTGTCCAGCTACCCTGCATCTTGCTTTCCCCCTCAAGGCCAGCTGCTTGTTGGCTTTATTCTTTGTTTTCTTCCCCTCTTAGGCTTTTATAATCAGGAAGTTTAAGGCTGGTGGCCACAAGCTGCTTTCAGGAGCAGTTTTAGACCTCAGAGGTAGCTGCAGACCTTGCAGGAGCTGGTGTTAGAGCTGGTTCAAACCCTGCACACAGCATCAGGCCAGGCACAAACTAGACCACAGGAGGTTGCACTTGAACTTGAGGAGAAGCTACTGTGAGGGTAGTCCTGGAGCAGGCTGCCCAGAGGGATTGTGGAGTCTCCTTCTCTGGAGACATTTAAAACCCACCTGGACACATTCCTGTGTGACCTTCTCTGGGTGACCCTGATTCATCAGGGTGTTGGACTAGATGATCTCCAGAGGTCCCTTCCAACCCCACACTGTTCTGTGAGCCTGCAAGGGCACCTTCCTCTGCAGTGCTGCTCCTTCCAGGCTCCCCAGCTCTCACATGGCCTTTAAGCCTTTTCCTAGCAGCAGAAGCTGCTGCCATCTGCAGTGAATTTGTGGTCATGGTGGTGGTTTGCACTCCTGGCAAGAGGGCTTTTGCCTCTGCTTGGCTCTCGTTCTTCACAGCCCCAGCACAGTGCTTGTCACCAGGTGTGTGGAGGAAGCATCTTGGCAAGATATCTATGGTGAGGTGTTTACAAATCTCTGCAAGGTAGGTGTCAAGAAGAAGGGGCCAGAAGGGGCAATGGACACAAACTGGAATACAGGAAGCTCCACCTCAACCTGAGGAGAGAATTCCTTCCTGTGAGGGTGCTGGAGCCCTGGAGCAGGCTGCCCAGAGAGGTTGTGGAGTCTCCTTCTCTGGAGACTTCCAAGAGCCATCTGGATGTGTTCCTGTGTGACCTGCCCTGGGTGATGCTGCCTTGGCAGGGGGGGGGTGGACTTGATGATCTCTAGTGGCCCCTTCCCACCACCACCATCCCATGATTCTATGATTAAGAGAGGAGCTGGAGGTGAAAGTGGATTTGGGATGCCTGTGGGCCCCGATGCATTCTTGGAACACTAAATGGCAAAGGAATCTTTTGGGCCATGTGTGTCTGGGACTGGGGAATGACTGGAAGGGAAGGCAAGTAAAAGGGAGATGAAGAAATGATGTCCTTGCTGACAATCAGAACAAGAGCTGCCAGGCTGGTGAGAGAACCCAGAGGCAGTGTTTGTGTACCCTGCGTGTCCAGTGGGAGCGCAGCAACACTGCCCCGCACCAACGCCGCCTGCCCCTGCTGCCTTCCAGCTCCCCTGCTCTCCCCGCAGCCGGGGGCCCTGGGGGGTGTCACTGCGCACAGGCATTGACAGCTCTCCTGCTGCCTTCAGCCACATCAACATCAGAGGCCCCTTTGCACCTCGCTGGCAGGAGCAGCCCTGGGGGCAGCCTGGCTCCCAGCACCCTGACCTGGCTCCCACAGCTAAAAAGAGAGCAGCACAGCAGTGCGGTGGGGCTGATGTCCCTGACGGCTCCTGGCCCTCGGGCAAGCCTGACAAGAAGCAAGGCAAAGCCTTCGTGGGTTGGCCACTGCGGAGGTGAGATGGAGTCTCCTTCTCTGGAGCCTTTCCAGCCCCATCTGGATGTGTTCCTGTGTGACCTGTGCTGGATTCTCTGGTCCTGCTCTGGCGGGGCGGATTGGACTCTATGATCTGAAGGGAGGTTGTAGCCAGGTGGGGGTTGGTCTCTTCTCCCAGGCACCCAGCACCAGAACAAGAGGACACAGTCTCAGGCTGTGCCAGGGGAGGTTTGGGCTAGATGTTAGGAAGAAATTCTTCCCAGAAGGAGAGTTTGGCCATTGGGATGTGCTGCCCAGGGGGGTGATGGAGTCACCATCCCTGGAGGTGTTTAGGGAGAGCCTGGATGAGGCTCTTGGTGCCATGGTTTAGTTGATCAGATGGTGTTGGGTGATAGGTTGGACTTGGTGATCTCTGAGGTCTTTTCCAACCTGGTTAATTCTGTATTCTGGTCCCTTCCAACCCCTAAAATCCTGAGATCCTGTCAGGGGTGAGGCTGTGACTGGAAAGCCCAAGGCTGGGGAAAGCAGAACTCTAGTTTGTCACCACTTGGTGTTGCAGGATGATACCAAAGGTGTGCAAAGGTCTGCTCCCAGAATGGAGTTTGGGAACTAGGGGCTCTAAAGCATGTTAGTTGCACAGCCCCTCTCAAGGCTCTTCCTTACTCCAGGTCTTAGAGTCCATGCTGGGCATTTTAGAATAGAATAGGGTAGGATAGGATAGGATAGGATAGGAATGGAATGGAATGGAATGGAATGGAATGGAATAGAATAGAATAGAATGGAATAGAATGGAATAGGAATAGAATGGAATGGAATAGAATAGGAATGGAATAGAATAGGAATGGAATAGAATAGGAATGGAATGGAATGGAATGGAATGGAATGGAATAGAATAGAATAGAATAGAATAGAATAGAATAGAATAGAATAGAATAGAATAGAAATAGCCAGGTTGGAAAAGAACTTTTTGATCATCAAGTCCAACCTATCACCCAACACCACCTAATCAACTAAACCATGGCACCAAGCACCCCATCCAGTCTCTTCCCAAACACCTCCAGTGATGGTGACTCCACCACCTCCCTGGGCAGCACATCCCTATGGCCAATCACCCTTTCTGTGAAGAATTTCCTCCTAACCTCCAGCCTGATCTTCCCCTGGCACAGCTTGAGACTGTGTCCTCTCGTTCTGCTGCTTAGAGCCTTGGTCAGGGGCTACAAGGTCCCTTAATGAGTGCAGGAGACTCTGCAAGGTGCAGGCCTGTGGGGTAGCAGAGGCTTGATGCTGTTGTCCAACATTTAGACACTTGTATACACAAAAGGATTTGGTCTTTATTCATTGGCCTTTCATAGGAAATTCCACCAGCTGCTCTCCCTCGATGGGTGCCAGCGGTGCTCCAGCCCCAGGGGCTCCATATATGGCTGCAATCTCCTAACCCTTCGTGTTTCACACAATAGTGTGGTCATAGCTACTTTTAAGGCTATGTGTGAGCAGTGCTCCCTTATCCTCCAGGCATCAGCTCCCAGGAATGTGGACAAAGAGGGGAAAAGTGCCTCAATTCCAGCTGCCAGCCTGAGCCAGCCTGCCAGCGTTGCTACCTGCAGCTGCAGGGCTCCCGACTCCAGCCTGCTCCATGGGCTGAGAGCACTGCAGGGGATGCTTTGTGAGCAGGGAAATCCCAACCACCTGAGCAGCAAAGCAGCTCACAGAGTGGATGTGCTTAGGCTGAGACAGCAGCAAACAGCCCCCTGCCCTTCCTCCTCCACTAAGAAATCACAGAATCATAGAATCAATAAGGTTGGAGAAGACCTCAAGCATCATCAGGTCCAATCTGTGACCCAGCACCTCCTGACTACTCAACCATGGCTCCAAGTGCCACATCCAATCCCCTCTTGAACACTTCCAGGGATGGGGACTCCACCACCTCCCTGGGCAGCACATCCCAATGGTTAACAACTCTCTCTGGGAAGAACTTTCTCCTCACCTCCAGCCTAAACCTCCCCTGGCACAGCTTGAGACTGTGTCCTCTTGTTCTGGTGCTGCTTGCCTGGGAGAAGAGACCCCCCTCCTGGCTACAACCTCCCTTCAGGGAGTTGGAGAGAGCAAGAAGGTCTCCCTGAGCCTCCTCTTCTCCAGGCTAAGCAACCCCAGCTCCCTCAGCCTCTCCTCACAGGGCTGTGCTCCAGACCCCTCCCCAGCTTTCTTGCCCTTCTCTGGACACCTTCCAGCAGCTCAACATCTTTCCTAAACTGAGGAGCCCAGAACTGGACACAGGACTCAAGGTGTGGCCTAACCAGTGCTGAGCACAGGGCACAATGACCTCCCTGCTCCTGCTGGCCACACTGTTCCTGATGCAGGCCAGGATGCCATTGGCCTTCTTGGCCCCCTGGGCACACTGCTGGCTCCTGTTCCTCTGCTGTCAACCAGTACCCCAGGTCCCTCTCTGCCTGGCTGCTCTCCAGCCACTCTGTCTCCAGCCTGTAGCTGTGCATGGGGTTGTTGTGGCCAAAGTGCAGCACTCAGCACTTGGACTTGTTGAATGCCATCCTGTTGGACTCTGCCCATCTGTCCAGCCTGGCAAGGTCCCTCTGCAGAGCCCTTCTACCCTCTAACTGACCAGCACCTGCTCCCAGCATGGTTCCATCTGCAAACTTACTGATGCTGGACTCAATGCCCTCATCCAGAGCATCAGTGAAGATATATTGAACAGGATGGGGCCCAGCACTGATCCCTGGGGCACACCACTAGTGCCTGGCTGCCAGCTGGCTGTGGCACCATTCACCACCACTCTCTGGGCATGCCCAACTACAGCCAGCAGCTACCCCTGAGCTCTTTTTCTCAGCTGTAAGAGACTTTGTAAGCAGTCATCAAGCTTTTCTAGTGGCCATGGAGGTGCTGAGTAGAAGGTTGGACTTGATGATCTTAGAGGTCTTCTCCAACCTTAATGGTTCTATGATTCTGTAGCCTGAATTCTGCCTGATCCTTCTACCAAAGACATCTTTCTCCTTCTCCCTGCTTCTGTGGGCAGGTGTCCACAGCCCATGGCTAGCTCCTGTTCTCTTCATTCTCCAAACACAGCAACAGGAGCTGTTGTTCCCTTCAGTGCTGGTAGAAGTAAATGTCCTGCAACCCAGTGGCCTCCTCCTCTCTGCTGTGCTAGCTGCAGCCTCTTTTTCCTGATTTGGGAGAGGCCATCTCAGAGGGCATGTCCTGTACCTGTGTCCCATCTACAGCATCTCCCTGGTCCCTCCTGCAGCAATGGCCTGTACCAAGACACAGCTTTTCTGCTTTGCAGCCCCATGGGCAGAGCCCTAAAGACAGAGAAGGGCTGAATGTCTCCTCATCCCCTCAGCATCTTCATTCTCTGCAGCACCTTGGAGTACCTCTGCCACAACCTTCTGATGATGGATGGAGGGCTAAGCCTGTTGTTCTGTGATGCAGCTCCTCCTAGGGCTACACAGATGATGAGAGGCCTGGAAAGGGCTACACAGATGATGAGAGGTCTGGAAAGGGCTGCAAAGATGATGAGAGGTCTGGAAAGGGCTGCAAAGATGATGAGAGGTCTGGAAAGGGCTGCACAGATGATGAGAGGTCTGGAAAGGGCTACACAGATGATGAGAGGTCTGGAAAGGGCTGCACAGATGATGAGAGGTCTGGAAAGGGCTGCACAGATGATGAGAGGTCTGGAAAGGGCTACAGATGATGAGAGGTCTGGAAAGGGCTACACAGATGATGAGAGCTCTGGAAAGGGCTACAGATGATGAGAGGTCTGGAAAGGGCTACAGATGATGAGAGGTCTGGAAAGGGCTGCAAAGATGATGAGAGGTCTGGAAAGGGCTACACAGATGATGAGAGGTCTGGAAAGGGCTACACAGATGATGAGAGGTCTGGAAAGGGCTGCACAGATGATGAGAGGTCTGGAAAGGGCTGCAAAGATGATGAGAGGTCTGGAAAGGGCTACACAGATGATGAGAGGTCTGGAAAGGGCTACACAGATGATGAGAGGTCTGGAAAGGGCTACACAGATGATGAGAGGCCTGGAAAGGGCTACACAGATGATGAGAGGTCTGGAAAGGGCTACAGATGATGAGAGGTCTGGAAAGGGCCACAAAGATGCTGAGGGGACTGGAACATCTCTCTTGTGGGGAAAGACTGAGAGTTGGATGGGTGTCAGGAGGATGGGAGCAGGCTTTGTTTAGTGGTGCCCAGTGACAGGGCAAAGGGTAATGGGCACAAAGCTGAAGTTCCATCTAAGCATGAGGAGGAACTTCTTTAATCTAAGGGAGACAGAGACCTGGAGCAGGCTGCCCAGAGAGGTGGTGGAGTTCTCATGCCTGAAGACATTCAAAACCCACCTGGATGTGTTCCTGTGTGTCCTTCTCTAGGTGAACCTGCCTTGGCAGAGGGGTTGGACTGGATGATTTCCAGAGGTCCCTTCCAGCCCTCACCATTCTGTGAGTCTGCAAAACTCCCTGAGGTAGAAGAGGAAGGGGAACAACAGAGGCAGCATTGCTTGCTTTTGCCTTTTCCCAGTTAATGCTCCTCACTGGTGCTTTTAGAGCTGTGTGCTGAATTCTCCCAGGCACTGAAGCTCTTTAAGGTCTGTACTGAGAGAAGTGGGGCTGCCTCTGGATCTTGGGACAGAAAGCCAGAACTAATACAAACTTCTTTTCCTTCACCAGAGGCTTTGGCAGGGGGGTTGGAATTGAGAGGTCCCTTCCAACCCCTCCCTGTGCTTCTGTGATGGTTTTTGGCTTTGGAATAGACACAAACATCCTAAAGCTGTTTAGTTAAACTACCTCTGATTGAGTGGTCTGAGGTCACTCTTTGCATTGGTGCAAAATTGCAGCCCGGAAAGCCAATCAGAGCCTGGGCTGCAGCAGGAGAAGTGTGGCCAGCAGGGCAAGGGAGGGGATTCTCCCCCTCTGCTCAGCCCTGCTGAGACCCCACCTGCAGTACTGCCTCCAGTTCTGGAGCCTCTATTCCAAGAGGGATCTGGAGGTGCTGGAGGGTGTCCAGAGAAGGGCCACGAGGATGAGCAGAGGGCTGGAGCAGCTCTCCTGTGAGGACAGACTGAAGGAGTTGGGGCTGTTCAGTCTGGAGAAGAGAAGGCTCCGAGGTGACCTCATTGTGGCCTTCCAGCATCTGAAGGGGGCTACAAGAAGGCTGGGGAGGGACTTCTCAGGCTATCAGGGAGTGATAGGACTAGGGGGAATGGAATGAAGCTGGAGGTGGGGAGATTCAGGCTGGAGGTGAGGAGGAAGTTCTTCCCCATGAGAGTGGTGAAGCCCTGGAATGGGTTGTCCAGGGAGGTGGTTGAGGCCCCATCCCTGGAGGTGTTTAAGCCCAGGCTGGATGAGGCTCTGGCCAGGCTGCTGTAGTGTGGGGTGTCCCTGCCCATGGCAGGGGGGTTGGAACTAGATGATCCTTGTGGTCCCTTCCAACCCTGACTGGTACTGTGATACCATGAAAATGAATCACAGAATCACCAAGGTTGGAAGAGACCTCAAAGATCATCAAGTCCAACCTGGCACCACAGACCCCATGACTAGACCATGGCACCAAGTGCCACATCCAATCCCCTCTTGAGCACCTCCAGGGATGGGGACTCCACCACCTCCCTGGGCAGCACATTCCAATGGCTAACAACTCTCTCAGTGAGGAACTTTCTCCTCAAGTGATCACTGCAAAAGCACAAGCTGTGTCCAGGCTTTGTTTCCCACCCTGGGGCTTCAGAAGTGTGCCTCCTGCTCCCATGAGAATGCCCAAATGACTACAATAGGCTAAAGAATTTCCCCTCATGACATTCCTTCTGCTCTGCATGGGCTGGTTTGCCAGCTGCAGCCTTGTGGCTGAGATATTTGCTGTCAATAAAATGCCTGAACTCTGGGTCAGATGCTGGCCTGCTGGAGAGAAGTCATCATCACCACTTGGCATGGTTACAGCTCAAACTCAGCTCCATCACCGACTTGTTGCTTCAGCTGCAATCTGTCTGGGCTCTGATGACAGAGCTGGTAGGAGACTGATGGCACACCTGAAATGGGTGGAGGGGTTGAGTGAAAGATTCCCCTGGGAAGAAGAGCTTGCATCACCCTGGCTCTGCAGGGTGTTTCATGTGGGATTCCACAGCCAGCACTGCTTGCAGAGTTTGGTGCCTGTGAGGAGGTCAGGCAGTCCTGCCCAGGTGGCATTGGAGCAGTTGTGGTGATGGAATCACTGATTGCCAGGGGTTGGAAGAACCTCTGAAGATCATCCATGGTTTAGTTAGTCAGGAGGGGTTGGGTGACAGCTTGGACTTGATGATCTTTGAGGTCTTTTCCAACCTTGTTGATTCTATGATGCATCAGCCTGAGCTGGGAAGGGACTCGAGGTGAGGAGAAAGTTCTTCCCAGCAAGAGAGATTGGCCATTGGGATGTGCTGCCCAGGGAGGTGGTGGAGTCCCCAGCCCTGGAGGTGTTCAAGAGGGCACTGGATGTGGCACTTGGAGCCATGGTTTAGTTGTCAGGAGGTGCTGGGTGACAGGTTGGACTTGATGATCTCTGAGGTCCTTTCCAACCTGGTTGATTCTGTGATCCAGTCCAGCCCACTGTCAGGGCAGGCTACTCAGGATCACAGTATCCAGGCAGGTTTTGACAGCCTCCAGAGGAGGAGGTTCCACAGCCTCTCTGGGCCACCTGCTCCTGGGCTCAGGCACTCTCACAGCAAAGCTCCTTAAGCTTGAGGGAAGCCTCCTGGGTTCCAGTTTGTGCCCCCTGCCCCTTGTGCTGTCACTGGGCACCACTGAAAAGAGCCCAGCCCCATCCTCTGGACTCCACCCTGTATTGATCAGCAATGATCAGATTCCTGCTCAGGCTGCTCTTCTTCCTGCTAAAGAGCCCCAAGTCTCTCAGCCTCCTCTCATCCTGGACCACAGCCAGCAGGACAGTTAGTACCTGGACTTCAGTGCTCCTGATGCAGCCCAGTGAGTAAAGCTGAGGCACAGTGTGTAAATATTTATAGCCCAGTTACCAGGTTTCATGTTTGGCCAGTCCCTCCTGGCTCTGCTGCTTGCTGTTTGTGGCTCTGAGTTGCCAAGGACACTCACGGGGCTGCTCAAGGGGCAGGGACCTCTCTGCAAGGAGCCAGGGCACTGCTGTGGCAGCTTGGCTAGCCGGGCAGCCCCCAGGGCAACCACTGAGAGCTGCCTCTGGCTGTGGTGCCACATCACAGCAGCACCCCCCCCACCCCCAGCAGCTCTGGCAAGGGGGACAGGAGGCACAAATGAGTCCCTTGTAGATGAGCGACTGAGGGGTGTGTGAGGGATGTGAGAAGTGAATGCAGGGCACCCAGAGCCCTTTGGCAGCACTCTGAGCCCTTTAGCTCTTGGGGACTGCTCTGTCACTCCTTCCTGCTGTGTGATGCTCTCCCGAGAGGGTCTCCTTCAGTCTGGAGAAGAGAAGGCTCTGAGAAGACCTAATTGTGGCCTTCAGGATCTGCAGGGGGCTCCAAGAAAGCTGGGGAGGGACTTTTGAGGGTGTCAGGGAGGGATAGGACTGGGGGGAAGGGAACAAAACTAGCAATGGGTAGATTGAGATTGGATGTCAGGAAGAAGTTGTTCCCCAGGAGGGTGGTGAGAGCCTGGCACAGGTTGCCCAGGGAGGTGGTGGAAGCCTCCTGCCTGGAGGTGTTTGCAGCCAGGCTGGCTGTGGCTGTGAGCAACCTGCTGTGGTGTGAGGTGTCCCTGGCCATGGCAGGGGGGTTGGAACTGGCTGAGCCTTGAGGTCCCTTCCAACCCTGACAGTTCTATGATTCTAAGTGTAGAGTCCTGCACCTGGGGAGGAACAGCACCATGCACCAGTACAGATTAGAGCCTGACCTGCTGGGAAGCAGCTCCATGGATAGGGACCTTGGAATCCTGGTGGACAGCAAGTTCTGCATGGGACAGCAATGTGCCCTGGTGGCCAAGAAGGCCAATGGGGTCCTGGGGGGCATTCAGAGGAGTGTGGCCAGCAGAGCCAGGGAGGTTCTCCTCCCCCTCTGCTCTGCCCTGGTGAGGCCTCACCTGGAATATTGCATCCAGTTCTGGGCTCCCCAGTTCAGGAGGGACAGGGATCTGTGGGAGAGAGTCCAAGGGAGGGCTACAGGGATGCTGAAGGGACTGGAGCATGTGCCCTGAGAGGAGAGGCTGAGAGCCCTGGGACCTCAAGCTGCCTCCTGCCCCCACATCTGTTTGGGATCCAACAGGCAGCAGAAGCAGCACTGGGAAGCAGCACGTGGGTGGGGGAAGGGAACAAAACTAGAAGTAGGTAGATTGAGGTTGGATGTCAGGAAGAAGTTGTTCCCCAGGAGGGTGGTGAGAGACTGGCACAGGTATTCTATTCTATTCTATTCTATTCTATTCTATTCTATTCTATTCTATTCTATTCCATTCCATTCCATTCCTCCATTCCATTCCATTCCATTCCATTCCATTCCACTCCATTCCATTCCACTCCACTCCACTCCACTCCACTCTACTGATCTTGAAGGTCTCTTCCAACCTGGTGTATTGTACTGTATTGTATTACTCCACTCCACTCCACTCCACTCCACTCCACTCCACTCCACTCCACTCCACTCCACTCCACTCCACTCTAATTTTCACATGAGACCATACCCAGCAGCATGGTCCCCACCAAAGAGACCACAGCCATGCTCCCACCCCCTGCCAGCTGCACCTAACCTCTGTTCCACCCCCTCTGACCTGGGAAGGGGAGCAGAAGTCCAGCACAGGCAAAGCTCCTTCACAGCCCAATATCCTGCCTCGAATCTTGTTTGGTGAGGAAGGCTGTCTGAGGGCTATTTACTGCAGCTCCTTCAGCACACTGAGCTCAGGAAATTGCATTCATAATTTCCTCAGTGCCAAAGAGGCTGTCATTTTCCCATGGCTGTTTCTTATCTTGCTGGTGTGGGTTTGGGGTTTTCTTTGCTGCTGTTGTTTGTGAAATAAAAGCCTTGGAGAAGCACACACAGAGGTTGACTTCTTGCCTACCCACGAGGCTAACATGAAGCATCTTGTTTAGGATGATTGCTGCTCGCTTGCTTGCTTTGACAGCAGGGAATGAAAACACCCTCCCCAGCCTGATTTGTGGCTGCTGCAACAGCCTCATCATTTCACTGTGGTCTTTCTGTGGCAAAGGGAGAACTCATCTGGCAGAGGAAGTGAACATGTTGGTGCAGCCAGTGCTGCTGGACACGAGGAAGGAGCAGCACAGGCAGAAAGGTGGTGAGAGGATCCCCATCTCCAACCCCTACCAGGGCAGAGTGGCTGCTTGGCAGAGAAAGGACCTGGGGGTGCTGGCTGGCAGCTGGCTGGACATGAGCCAGGGTGTGCCCAGGTGGCCAAGAAGGCCACCAGCATCCTGGCCTGGACATGAGCCAGGGAGTGCCCAGGTGGCCAAGAAGGCCACCAGCATCATGGCTGGACATGAGCCAGGGTGTGCCCAGGTGGCCAAGAAGGCCACCAGATCCTGGCCTGGCCATGAGCCAGGGAGTGCCCAGGTGGCCAAGAAGGCCACCAGCATCCTGGCCTGGACATGAGCCAGGGTGTGCCCAGGTGGCCAAGAAGGCCACCAGCATCCTGGCCTGGACATGAGCCAGGGTGTGCCCAGGTGGCCAAGAAGGCCACCAGCATCCTGGCCTGGACATGAGCCAGGGTGTGCCCAGGTGGCCAAGAAGGCCACCAGCATCCTGGCCTGGCCATGAGCCAGGGAGTGCCCAGGTGGCCAAGAAGGCCACCAGCATCCTGGCCTGGACATGAGCCAGGGTGTGCCCAGGTGGCCAAGAAGGCCACCAGCATCCTGGCCTGGACATGAGCCAGGGAGTGCCCAGGTGGCCAAGAAGGCCACCAGCATCCTGGCTTGGATCAGGAGCAGCTTGACCAAGAGGACCAGGGCAGCGATTGTCGCCCTGGAATCAGCACTGGTGAGGTCACACCTTGAATACTGGGCTCAGTTTTGGGCCCCTCACTGCATTGAGGTGCTGGAGCATGTCCAGAGAAGGGCAATGAAGGTGGTGAAGGGTCTGCAGAACAGGGCTGGGGAGGAGCAGCTGAGGGACCTGGGGTTTGTGTAGCCTGCAGAAGAGGAGGCTGAAGGGAGATCTCGTTGCTCTCTACAGCTCCCTGAAAGGAAGTTGGAGAGAGGTGGTGGTTGGCCTCTTCTCCCAAGCAGCTAGTGATAGGACACAAGGAAATGGCCTCAAGTTGTGCCAGAGGAGGTCCAGTTTGGATATTAGGAATAAAAAAGATCTCCACAGAAGAGTTCTCAGGCACTGGAACAGGCTGCCCAGGGAGGTGGTGGAGCCACCATCCCTGGAGGTATTTAAAGGACTGATGGATGTGGTGCTGAAGGATGTGGTTCAGTGACAGTGGCTTAGCAGCAGTGGTGAGACTGTGAGCTGTAGGTGAGCAGTGAACTTGATGATCTCAAAGGTCTCTTCCAACCTCAACAGTGTGATGGTTCTATGACTCTGAGATGACAATGACACACACAGCCTGGCTGAGCAAGGGGCTGCAGGCACTGAGCACAACTGCTCCTCTCTGGAGCATCTCCCCAGCACAGGCAGCAGCCCTGGAGCCAGGCAGGCAGTGCCTGAGGGACCCGATGTTGTGTGACACAGCCAAAGTCAAGCAAGAAGTTTGTAGCAGGATGAGGAACTTAGTTCTGGTCCCTTGAGCTGCTGGCAAATGGAGAAGAGAAGGCTCCCAGGAGACCTTATTGTGGCCTTCCAGGATCTGAAGGGGGCTCCAAGAAAGCTGGGGAGGGACTTTTGAGGGTGTCAGGGAGTGATAGGACTGGGGGGAAGGGAACAAAACTAGCAATGGGTAGATTGAGATTGGATGCTAGGAAGAAGTTGTTCCCCAGGAGGGTGGTGAGGTGCTGGCACAGGCTGCCCAGGGAGGTGGTGGAAGCCTCCTGCCTGGAGGTGTTTGCAGCCAGGCTGGCTGTGGCTGTGAGCAACCTGCTGCAGTGTGAGGTGTCCCTGGCCATGGCAGGGGGGTTGGGACTGGCTGAGCCTTGAGGTCCCTTCCAACCCTGACAATTCCATGATTCTAAGTGTAGAGTCCTGCACCTGGGGAGGAACAGCACCATGCACCAGTACAGATTAGAGCCTGACCTGCTGGGAAGCAGCTCCATGGATAGGGACCTTGGAGTCCTGGTGGACAATAAGTTCTGCATGGGACAGCAATGTGCCCTGGTGGCCAAGAGGCCAATGGGGTCCTGGAGTGTGTCCAGCAGATCCAGGGAGGTTCTCCTCCCTCTCTGCTCTGCCCTGGTGAGGCCTCACCTGGAATATTGCATCCAGTTCTGGGCTCCCCAGTTCAGGAGGGACAGGGATCTGTGGGAGAGAGTCCAAGGGCTACAGGGATGCTGAAGGGACTGGAGCACTGCCCTGAGAGGAGAGGCTGAGAGCCCTGGGACCTCAAGCTGCCTCCTGCCCCCACATCTGTTTGGGATCCAACAGGCAGCAGAAGCAGCGCTGGGAAGCAGCACGTGGGTGGGGATGGAAACGCTGAGGTTCAGATGACCACGGAGCACAAAACCTCCAGCCCTGCCCTTGGCAGCAAACCTGAAGGGTTTGCCCAGCCCCTCCCCGGGCTGCAGAGGAGCAGCCGTGAGGGCTGCCAGCGCTCCTTGCAGGCTTAGCTTGCTGCTGGAGCGCTGCTCGGAGCCCTTCGCTACTGTTGCCTGTCCAAACCCACAGCCCCGCCGGGGCTGGAGAGCCGCCGGCCGGGTCCCTGCTTGTGCCAGGGGCCCTGCTACATCATCTTTTATAAATGGGAGTCACCTCTGTAACTTTCCATGCACAGAAGGAGCAGCTTGTACCGGGAGAAGCATTCTGACCCCGGCCAAAGCGGGCTCGACGCGGCTGTTCCTCTTCGTCTGATAGCTGAGCCACCCCTGCAGCTGCTTGCTGAGACAATCTCTAGCTAGAACCTCTCTCATGTGCAGATTCTGGTGTCACTCAGGAAAGTCTGAGTGGTGATGCCTCAAATAACACAGTCCCTGTGATTACTCACGGGCTTATCTGGTACTGGACCTTCAGCAGGGGGCTGTCTGCTTTTTTCAGGTCTCTTGAGCCCTTGATCCAGGTCTGCTGAGGGCATTGTGGGGCTGTGCCACTGACTTATTTCAACACTAGATGCTGGAAAGCTGAGTGGCTTTGTGCTTGGCACCCAACACAGCCACAGCCCTCTTTTTGTGTCTTACAGTTTTGCCCTCTAGATTCAGGAGAACTCCCTCCTTGACCCTTTGAACTGCCTCCTTCATCCTTTGAACTGCCTCCTTCATCCTTTGAACTGCCTCCTTCATCCTTTGAACTGCCTCCTTCACCTTTTGAGCTCCCTCCCTCACCCTTTGAACTGCCTCCCTCACCCTTTGAACTGCCTCCTTCACCCTTTGAACTGCCTCCTTCATCCTTTGAACTGCCTTCTTCATCCTTTGAACTGCCTCCTTGACCCTTTGAGCTCCCTCCTTCATCTCTGAGCTCCCTCCTTGACCCTTTGAGCTCCCTCCTTGACCCTTTGAGCTCCCTCCTTGACCCTTTGAGCTCCCTCCTGACCCTTTGAGCTCCCTCCTTGACCCTTTGAACTCCCTCCTTCACCCTTTGTACTCCCTCCTTGACCCTTTGAGCCGCCTCCTTCACCCTTTGAGCCCCCTCCTTGACCCTTTGAACTCCCTCCTTCACCCTTTGAACTGCCTCCTTGACCCTTTTTGCTCCCTCCTTCATCCTTTGAACTCTCTACTTGATCCTTTGAGGTTTGCACAGCCACTGGTAGAGGTAAATCCACTGACACCCCCCCCCCCCCCCCAGCAGTGATTTAATCCCTCACTGCCATGCAGGAATATGATTCCAAACCACACTGATGGGAAGAATCAAGGAGAGAGTCCAGCAGAGTGCTACTAAGATCACAGTATCAGTCAGGGTTGGAAGGGACCACAGGGATCATCTAGTTCCAACCCCCCTGCCGTGGGCAGGGACACCCCACACTAGATCAGGCTGGCCAGAGCCTCATCCAGCCTGGGCTTAAGCACCTGCTGATGCTGAGGGGACTGGAACATCCACCTTGTGAGGAAGGCTGGGAGACCTGAGGCTGTTTAGCCTGGAGAAGAGGAGCCTGAGGGGGGATCCTCTCAATGCTGATCAATAGCTAAAGGGCAGGTGTGAGGAGGATGAAGCCAGAGTGAGACTCAGTGGTGTCCAGTGTCAGGATGAGGGGCAATGGTCACAAACTGGAACACAGGAGGTTCCATGTGGACATAAGGAAAGAAAACCTCTTGACTTTGAGGGTGCTGGAGCCCTGGAGCAGGCTGGCCAGAGAGGTTGTGAAGTCTCCTTCACTGGAGGCATTCCAGACCCACTTGGACGTGTTCCTGGGTGGTTTACTGTCCTCTAGCAGGGAGGGTTGGACTAGAAGATCTTCAGAGGTCCCTGCACCACTCTTGTTTGTATCAGGCAACCAGCACCAGAACAAGAGGACACAGTCTCAAGCTGCACCAGGGGAGGTTTAGGCTGGAGGTGAGGAGAAAGTTCTTCACAGAGAGAGTTGTTAGCCATTGGGATGTGCTGCCCAGGGAGGTGGTGGAGTCCCCATCCCTGGGGGGTGCTCAAGAGGGGATGGAGGTGGCACTTGGAGCCATGGTTTAGTTGTCAGGAGGTGTTGGGTGACAGGTTGGACTTGATGATCTCTGAGGTCTTTTCCCAACCGTGTTGATTCTGTGACTCTATGAGCTTGGGAAGCAGCAGTTCACGTGCTTGAACTCCATGGAATAAGGTTTTGCATCACTGATGTTTTCACCACAGCACTGTAAAGCCTCCCCTGACCCCTCCCTTGCTCCTTGGGAGGAATGACTGTGAAATGGTTCAGCTTTTCCATTACTTCACCTGTCTGCAGACTTTTGGCTAATGACCTGGGAGCAATTAGCCTGCTGCAGGTAAGCTCCAGCTGCCTGCAGGCTCTGTGTGTGTGTGGGGGGGGTTTCAACTGTGCCCCAGGCAGCACAACAGAGGGATGGCTCCGGGGGGTGGAGGCTGCTCTCCCTCTTTCCCTACTCCTTTTTTCTCTCTCTCTCTTTTACTTTTTTTCTCCTCCCTCCTCTTCTCTTGAGCCAATTCACTGCAAGTCATTGCATTCTCCTCTCAGCATCTGGGGCTAGACACAGCCTTTGCAGAAGTCAGAGGATGATTAGAGGAGCAAGACCCTCAGCCCCTCTCCCCCTCCACTGTGAATCTTCTTTCAGCTTTCCAGTTTGGGCCATGGGGTTGTTTACACAGCAGTGAGAAAACAACCAGTCCAAACACAGGGCTTGAGCCTGAGTTCCACAAAGAGACAGCAGAGGGGCAGCCAGTGTGTGTGTGATTCTCTTGGGGGAAGGTTTCCTGCTCTGGGAGGCTGCTGAGGGCAGGTGGCTGTGATTACAACCCATCAATTAGGCAAATGAAAGGGTGGTGACCCCCGGGCAGCCAGGGAGGGCAGGGCAGAAAGAAGGTTTGACTCTGTTGGAAGGGTGGCAGAGCCTTCCCCAGGTGCTTTGGATGTTGCTGATGAGAAAGGTGGTCAGGCTGGGGAGGGTTAATTGCCCTGCAGCTGAGGAGGGTCTGGAGGGCTGAGGTGCTAGTCCTGTATGCGAGAAGAGGGCAGAAGGACTCTGCAGGGGCTCGTGTGGAGAGCTTCAGTGGTTCTGTGTGGCATTGGTGTCCTGCAGAGGGACTCTGAAGGGGCTCATGTGGAGAGCTTCAGTGGTTCTGTGTGGCCATGGTGCCCTGCAGAGGGACTCTGAAGGGGCTTGTGTGGAGAGCTTCAGTGGTTGTGTGTGGCCATGGTGCCCTGCAGAGGGACTCTGAAGGGGCTCGTGTGGAGAGCTTCAGTGGCTCTGTGTGGCCATGGTGCCCTGCAGAGGGACTCTGAAGGGGCTCATGTGGAGAGCTTCAGTGGTTCTGTGTGGCCATGGTGCCCTGCAGAGGGACTCTGAAGGGACTTGTGTGGAGAGCTTCAGTGGTTCTGTGTGGCCATGGTGCCTGCAGAGCACAGGTGAGTGGGGCAGTTTGCATCCTCACATGAGATGGTTGCCAGCACTGTCAGCCCTGGTCTGGGGACACCTCTGGTGGGGTACCCCATCCCCCAGTCTCAGCCTGGACGTTATTCTACCTTTTTTCACCCCAAAATGAATCTGGCTTCCTTCCCCAGGGCATCAGCTTGCAAAAATGGGCCCCACTGCATGGAAGACTTTCCCTCTTCTCTGGCTGCAATGATTTAGTGGAAGCATCATGGAGACCTAAAGGATGATGGAGGATAAACATCTCTTCAGCAATGCAGACAAGCCTGTGCTCTGGTGAGTCCTGTGCCTCGGGGTACACCCTGCCTGCTGGGGTTTCTTGGCTGCAGAGCAGCCCTCCCTGCACAGCTCTAGGAGCTCCACCACTTCCAAATAAAGTTTCCTGGCAGTTAGATTTTGGAGTGAGTGATTCAGCTGCCTGGGTTTTTAAAGTGCTTCTGCTCATAGTTCATTCTGTTTGGATAACTAGTCAAGGGTAGATTGGGTCCCTGGAGTCTCTCTTGATTTATTTGGGTTTTGATTTTCCCCTCCTTCTCTGAATTTGATGGTGTGTGCCAAAAACCCAAGAGCAGGGGAACTGATTAGCTTCCTTGGCTAGCAAGGGGGATGGCATGAGGCTGACTCAGAGTTGTCTCAACCCTTTGAACTGAGCTGTGCAGTTTTTGCAGTTCATGCTTGTTTAGCCCCAACGTTTTGGCAGAGGGTTTTACAGCACTTTGGAATGGAACAGAATCAGAATCAGTAAGGTTGGAAAAGACCTCCAGCATCATCAGGTCCAACCTGTCACCCAACACCTCCTGACAACTAAACCAGGGCACCAAGTTGCCAACTCACAGTCCCTCTTGAACAACCTCCAGGGATGGGGACTCCACCACCTCCCTGGGCAGCACATTCCAATGGCTAACAACTCATCTCTGGGAAGAACTTTCTCCCACCTCCAGCCTGAGCTCCCCTGGTGTGCAGCTTGAGACTGTGTCCTCTTGTTTGGTGCTGGGTGCCTGGGAGAAGAGACCAAGCCCCACCTGGCTACAACCTCCCTTCAGGGAGTTGAAGACAGAAAGGTCTCCCCTGAGCCTCCTCTTCTGCAGGCTAAACAACCCCAGCTCCCTCAGCCTCTCCTCACAGGGCTGTGCTCCAGACCCCTCCCCAGCCTCATTGCCCTTCTCTGGACACCTTCAAGTGTCTCAACATCTTTCCTAAACTGAGGGGCCCAGAACTGGACACAGGACTCAAGGTGTGCCCTAACCAGTGCAGAGTACAGGGGCACAATGATTTCCCTGCTCCTGCTGGCCACACTATTCTTGATGCAGGCCACATCTCTACCACAGCAGTGCCTGAGTGCCTTTGCCTCAAGTCCAGCTGCCTGCTGTCCTTGCTCTCTGAACCATCTCCTCCTCTTTTCCCCATAGAATTGAACTGCTGTGATATGCACGAGGGCCAAGAGGGCTCAAATTCTTCTCTGTCAGGCAGGCTGCTCAGTTTAAGTCTGAAGATCTGAGGTCTGATCCTGCACACACTCACTTGCTGTCAGAGGCAGCAGTATTGAAGGTGGGGTGGAGGAGCTGCTCTGTGCCATGTGTCTTTGTAGGTTTTTATTCTGCTGCTTTGTCCTGCCTGGGACATTGTGCCCATGGGGGCAGCTGAGAAAGCTGAAGGGGATGTGGAGGGTGCAGCAAGTGTTGGACCAGGTCTTGAGCTATAATCCAAGGACAGCAAAGAGCTATTGAGACTCTTGAATGTGTCCAGAGACAGGCAACAAGGTTGGGGAGGGTTCTGGAGCACAGCCCTGTGAGGAGAGGCTGAGGGAGCTGGGGTTGCTTAGCCTGGAGAAGAGGAGGCTCAGGGGAGACCTTCTTGCTGTCTCAACTACCTGAAAGGAGGTTGTAAGCCAGGAGGGGGTTGGTCT
>CM037644.1:3533238-3576969 GCA_015227895.2 Colaptes auratus
GTATTGGTCCCATGGAGCTGCCCCTCCGTGGGCCAGAGGGTGGTGTGGAGAGCAGTTTGACAGCTAGCAGCAGTGGTACTGAGGAGGGCTGCTTCCCTTTGCAGGCTGGGCTGCTCCTTGTCCCTCCTTTTATTGCCTCCCTGCTACTTGAAAAAGAAAACAGGATCATGTTTTGGGCACGGCTCCAGCCACAGAGGATGGCTTAATGAGACACAGAAGTGGTTTATTTCTGTGTTTGAAATCCAGCACTTGTCTAAGGAGCTCATTTCTTTTCCCCCTGGTGCCAAGGGTTGTGTTTGACAGCCCCTAGACCTTGGCTGTTGCTCCAGCAGTGCTCACTGCTGGAAGTGCTGGAACCTGCAGTGCTGCTGTGAGACCCCTGGTGGGAGCACACAGAAAGAGGTCTTCTCTTACCTTATCTTTGTGGGCCTGCTTGCCCTGCTCTGGTGGATGTCTTCTCCTTGGCTTGCCCTGGGGGAATGGAGCAAATCTAGAAGTGGGTAGATTGAGATTGGATGTCAGGAAGAAGTTGTTCCCCAGGAGGGTGGTGAGAGCCTGGCACAGGTTGCCCAGGGAGGTGGTGGAAGCCTCCTGCCTGGAGGTGTTTGCAGCCAGGCTGGCTGTGGCTGTGAGCAACCTGCTGCAATGTGAGGTGTCCCTGGGCATGGCAGGGAGCTTGGAACTGGCTGATCCTTGAGGTCCCTTCCAACCCTGACAATTCTGTGATTCTATGTTCCCCACCATGCCCAGCAAGTGCCCATGGGATATGGTACCAGAACACAGGGAATTTGAAGCCACTCCAAGGTGAAGGAAGGGCTTCCACTTCTACCCTTGGTGGTGCAATGTGGCCCAGCCTGGCTGAGCCTTTGTTGTGAGTGCTGGGCTCTGAGGAGCATGACCCTTTCTTCCCTTTTAAACCACACTTATCTGAAGCTGGAAGCTGAATCAAACCCCCCCAATGCAGAGGTTTCTGAGAATAACTTCTGTGACTAATCCAAGCCCCCAGGCCTGACTTGGAGGGGGACTTGGCAGCTTTGCTTTTCCAGGCAAAGAATGCCCAGCATATGTCCTGACAGTTAGTCAGAGTGCCCAAAAATACCCAGCAGCCCTGCAAGCTGATCTGCTTCAGCTCTGCCTGACAGACACAGGCTGGTGCGCTGTGGGGCTCTGGGGAAGGTTATTTTTGGCAGTGGCCACATAACCAGGGTCCCCTCAGCCACCCAGCACTGTCTGACAACTGAAGGGATGTGTGGCCAAGTGTTTACTGTCCTGCACCCAGGCTAATGGGTGGGCTGTCCTGCTAAACCCATCTGGGGGGGGTTGAAATTCCTCCCTTCCCCCCAACCCCCCCCTCCATGAACTGAAACTACCACACCATGCAATTGTTTTGGTTGAAAGAGACCTTTAAGGTGATCAGAGGGCTGGCAGCCCTGCCGTGTGAGGCAAGGCTGAGGTTCACTGGGTTTGTTCAGCCTGGAGGAGAGAAGGCTTAGGGGAGACCTTATCACCACAGACCAGTACTTAAAGGGTGGCTGCTGGGAGGATGGAGACTCCCTTTGTACAGGGAGTGCCATGGAACAGACAAGGAGTGATGGGGACAAGTTACTGCTGGGGACAAGTTACTGCTGGGGACAAGTTACTGCTGGGGTCATTCCCATTGCACTCCAGAAGAAACTATTTCCCCATGAGCACAGTCAGACCCTGGAATCATCTCCCAAGGGCAGCAGTGGGGTGCCCTGCACTGGGCAGTTTGAGCCTCAGCTTGGCAGGGTGCTGGGACAGCTCATTTCACCTCTAAAGGGTTGGAGCAGATGATCTTTGAGGTCCCTTCCAACCTGGCATTCTGTGATCCTGTGATCATCGAGTCCAACCATTATCTATCTCTATGAAGCCTGCTGCTGGCTCCTGTCAGCTCTCAATCAGTGCTCAGGGCACAGCCCTGGGCCCTGGGCCAAGCCTGGGCACTGCTTTGATGGTGTGCTGGATGATGCCCAGTTCAAGCACCGCTTTGATGGTGTGCTGGATGTCAGGGAGCCTTCCCAGCTGGCATGCCATGGTTGGAAGGGCATGTCCTTCTCCTTGAGGCTGTGTGCCTCTGCCCAGCACCTTTCTGAGAAGCTTTTTGCTTCCCCCTTCTCTGATCATCTGAGCTGAAGCCTTTTATTCTCAGTGTCTCCCATGTGCTGAATTTCTGGAGGATGTTGAGACTCTTGAATGTGTCCAGAGAAGGGCAACGAGGCTGGGGAGGGGTCTGGGGCACAGCCCTGTGAGGAGAGGCTGAGGGAGCTGGGGTTGCTGAGCCTGGAGGAGGCTCAGGGGGAGACCTTCTTGCTCTCTCCAACTCCCTGAGGGAGGTTGTAGCCAGCTGGGGGTTGGTCTGTTCTCCCAGGCACCCAGCACCAGAACAAGAGGACACAGTCTCAAGCTGTGCCAGGGGAGGTTTAGGCTGGAGGTGAGGAGAAAGTTCTTCACTGAGGGAGTTGTTAGCCATTGGAATGTGCTGCCCAGGGAGGTGGTGGAGTCCCCATCCCCTGGAGGTGTTCAAGAGGGGATTGGATGTGGCACTTGGCACATGGCTTAGTTGTCAGGAGGTGTTAGGTAATAAGGTTGGAGTTGATGAGCTCTGAGGTCTTCTCCCACCTGGTCGATTCAATGATTCTATGTTTTGTCAGTGTCACAGTTCCACCACCAAGAGCCCTTTCTTCTCCTCCTCTGGAAGTAAAGCTCCTCAAGGGGAGACAGTAAGGTCACTTGGTCTTGCAGAGCACCACTTCTGGGGAGCTTTGGCTTGGCCCATGCTTCCGTGGGGGCAGAAGCAGGCCCCCCCTGCAGACCAGCCTGCCCAGCAGCTTCCCGGGAGCACAAAGCTTTCCTAGAAAACCCTCACACCAGGAGTGTTGAGCAAAAGCTTGGGCACAGCTTGCAGTGCCCTGCCAGCAAGGCCTTCTGGCTGCCAAGAGCTGTTGAATGAGTGCAGGAGGATGGCAGAGCTCCTGCAAAGCCCTGTGTGGGATGCTGGAGAGCCACGTGTGGTGTTAGCTGATGGCTGGGTGGCTGCTGCTGTCTGCCTCGTTGTGGGTAGGCTTCCAGGGAAGGTGAATGACCCAGCTTCCAAACAGTGCTGTAAGCTAGTCCTCCTGTGCTCTCCAGTGAGCTGTGCAACTCCATTGAGCAAAAGCATGGCTCAGCCAGCTGCTGTGCCTGGGAGAAGCCATTGAGAGCACTGAGGAGCGGGGAGAGTGTAATGAGGGCTGGGAAATATCCTTCCATTGATGGCTCCCTGGCAGCCTGGTGAAGCCTCAGCCCCTTGTGTGGCTTTGGTGGGATTCTATTGCTGTGAATGCTCACCAGACCTCATCCTTCCTGCAGTGCTGCCTGCCTGGGCTCAGTGGGGCTTCAGCTCCTTGGTTAATTCAGCTCTGAAGCCAGGACTAAGCTAGAGAAGGGAAAGCTGAGGCTGGCA
Source organism: Colaptes auratus (assembly GCA_015227895.2). NCBI lineage: Eukaryota > Metazoa > Chordata > Aves > Piciformes > Picidae > Colaptes > Colaptes auratus. The sequence continues at coordinate 3,536,702 of CM037644.1, forward strand.
AACCTTTGCCTCGTGCTTGGCTCCACCGATCACTCCTCCTTGTGGCTGTGTCTAAACTGGAACAAAAAAAGCCTCCTGCAGCTGGCCAAGGTGGCCCTGAGGAGCTCCTCTGTCCTCACTGTGAAGCTTTTGGGGAATAACTGAGTTGTGGTGCAGCTTGCTTGGCCCCAGGGACATCAGCCCTGGAAGTGCTGTTGGTAACTGAGAGGCCTCATTCCCCTGCCACCGCCGAGCAGGCAGAGCTGTGGGCATTGTGGTGAGCTCCCCATGCCACCTTTGGATGCAGGGGGCTGGCTGGTGTGGGTGAGAGCCTGGCACTGCAGGGGCCCCAGGATGCTAACCTGGAGCCCTTCCCTGCTGCTCCCCTGTGACGGGACACCCAGGCTGCTTTCCCCGTGCCTGCTGGCTCATCCTCCCTGGTAGATGCTGTACACCTTAGTCCTGCACCCTCAGCTGCTGTTGTGGCACATGAACTTGGCAGAACCATCTGCATCCTGCTCCTCTCAGGGCAGCTCTCCTCTGAGGAGCACTTCACACCTGGCTGCAGGACACCAAGGTTGCTTTTGCTCAGGCCTGGGCACTGCTGGGTGAACTGTGCATGGCAGACATAAAGCTGCTGGGAAGGGAGAGGTGAAGGCTGTGTCTGAGGCTTTTAAACCCAGTTATGGGCTTAATGCTCTTCCAAGGCATTCTGAAGGGTTGGAGTTGGGGCTGTTCAGTTTGGAGAAGGGAAGGCTCTGAGGTGACCTCATTGTGGCCTTCCAGTATCTGCAGGGGGCTACAAGAAGGCTGGGGAGGGACTTTTGAGGGTGTCAGGGAGTGATAGGACTAGGGGGAGTGGAATGAAGCTGGAGGTGGGGAGATTCAGGCTGGAGGTGAGGAGGAAGTTCTTCCCCATGAGAGTGGTGAAGGCCTGGAATGGGTTGTCCAGGGAGGTGGTTGAGGCCCTGTCCCTGGAGGTGTTTAAGCCCAGGCTGGATGAGGCTCTGGCCAGCCTGCTCTAGTGTGGGGTGTCCCTGCCCATGGCAGGGGGGTTGGAACTAGATGATCCTTGTGGTCCCTTCCAACCCTGACTGAAACTATGAAACTATGAAACTATGACTTGGTGATCTTAAAGGTCTCTGCTAACCACAATGATTCTGTGATTCTCTGATCAGACCAGTCCTGGGGATACAGCTGGGTCCTTCTCCCAAGAGTAGCAAAAGAAGTCCTGGTGTCTCCTTAGGGTTGGCTGATCTCCAGGCACGTTCAGACCTGTGGTCTTCAACTAGCAGATCCTGCAAGGGGGTTGTAGGCAGCCTGCCAAGCCTGTCAAGCTGCTCCATGCACACTCAATCTGCTCCTCTGGAGACTAAGTTGAGGCAGAAGGACATGGGAGACAGAGCTGGAAAGAGAAACATGGCCCAGGTTGAACCCAGTTCATTTAAGACCAGTTTGTCTAAGATCCTTTTGGGCCTCAAGGGTCAAGACTTAGGGTCTGGAGAGCAAGTCTTCTGTGGAGTGGCTAAAGGAACTGGGGTTGTTCAGTCTGGAGAAGAGGAGGCTGAGGGGAGACCTCATTACCCTTTACTACTCCCTGAAAAGGAGGCTGGAGTGAGGTGGTCTCTTCTCCCTAGCAGTAAGTGACAGGACAAGAGGGAATGGCCTTGAGTTACACCAGGAAAGGTTTTGGTTGGATCTTAGGAAGAATCCCTTCACTGCAGGAGTGGTCAGGCACTGGAACAGGCTGCCCAGGGAGGTGGTGGAGTCCCCAGCCCTGGAGGTGTTAAAGAGCCATGTAGCCATGGCACCTGGGGGCATGGATGGGTGGCCATGGTGGTGAGCTGATGGTTGGACTTGATGAGCTTGGAGGTCTGCTCCAACTGACCACATTCCTATGACTCTCTGACTTGAGCTTGTGCTGAAGGTCTAAATCTAACTGTAGGCACCACAACAGGCTCTCAACATCCCTGCTGCTCAAAGGCAGAGGCTTGGCACCTTCCCTGTGACACAGCAAAGAGCACAAGAAGGGGGAAGCAGGGATAGGAGCAGGAAATGGACTTCCTCATGCAGTTCATCCAAAGCCAGCCCTTTGCTGCTCCAGTACTGCTGCAGCCTCTCCTCACCTGGGGCCTGGCCGTCCTGGGGCTGCTGCCATGGGTCTGTGTGGCGCCTGTGCCCCACCATGCTGCACCTTCTGCTCCCCATCCCTGACCTAGTCAGGAGTGGGGCCAGGAGCTGAACAAAACTGTAGGCCAAGGAAGCAGCTCTTGATTTATGCACAGCCTTGGTGTCACTTGGTTTCTCAGCAGCAGCAGCCAGAGGTCTGCCATGTCTGCAACAGGTGACGGGGAAGCAGTGCCAGCCGGGAGCGTGCGTGGAGGGAGCTGCAGAGCAGATGGCAGCAGGGAAACAAACTGGGAGCTGCCACAGGAATAGCCCTGGCAGCAGGCCAGCCTGTGGATGGAGGCAGATGGGAACAGCTCTCTTATCTCTTCCAACTTGTGCATGCCTTTATTTCCAGACCTGTTATCTCCTGACCCTTCTACCCTCTCGCTGCATCCCCATCCTTCTTTCCCACCCCCTCCCCTTCTTATCCTGCCACTGTTTCCCCCTTTTGTTTCCATTCACACTCTGAGTTCATGAGGGGTTACCCAGTCTGCTTCCTTGGAAAGCTATTTCTAGCTCATCTAACCCTACCTACACAGATGACCCTGAAAGCTTCTCTTGGCACTGAAAGGCTCAGCACATAGATGTGACCCAGCTGGAGTTGAGCATGGGAGGAAGGGAAAACACTCTGTGTGCCCTTGCCATGTGCTGCCCATTTCCTGCTCCACCATTCCCACCTGGGGGCATGGGGCTCAGCTGCTGCCTGCTGTGTGCATCCCTCTGGCACAGCCATGTCCTTGAGGGTTGTGCTCTGGATGGGGGTGCCTCCCGTGCCAGGGTTTCTCTGCCTTGTGCTTGTCTTGTCCTTGCATGCAGAGCAGGGGAGCTGAGCCAGGTTTGAGTCTTCTCAAGTGTTTTTGTGGTACTTCAAAGAGGAAGTGCCCAGTTTTGGACTGAGCTGGCTGCTTGGGAGGACCTCCCTATGGGGACAGGCTGAGGGAGCAGGGTCTTTCCATCTTGGAGAAGTGAAGGTTGTAGGGAGACCTCAGAGCAGCCTTCCAGTGCCTGAAGGGGTACTGGAGGGCTGGGGAGGGACTTGTGTCAAGGGCTGGGAGTGCTGGGATGATTGACAATGGCTTTGAGCTGGCAGAGGGGAGAGGGAGACTGGAGATGAGGAAGAAATTCTTGAGAGTGAGGCTGGTGAGACACTGGCACAGGTTGCCCAGGGAGGCTGTGGCAGCCTCTCCCTGGAGGTGTTCAAAGTCAGGCTGGATGATGCCTTGAGCAACCTGGGCTGGTGGGAGGTGTCCCTGCCCATGGCACAGTGAAGGTTGGACTAGATGATCTTTGGAGGTCCATTCCAGCCCCTAACATTCTGTGATTCAGTTAGGGGCTGGAAGGGACCTCAAAAGCTCATCCAGGACCCCAGCACAGGGAGGGTTGGAAGGAACCTCTGGAGATCATCTAGTCCAACCCCTCTGCTAACAAAGGTTCACCCAGAGCAGAATCACAGAATCACAGGGGCTGGAAGGGACGTCAAAAGCTCATCCAGTCCAACCCCCCTGCCAGAGCAGGAGCACCTAGAGCAGCTCACACAGGAACACATCCAGGTGAGTTTGGAATATCTCCAGAGAGGGAGAGTCCACACCCGCCCTGGGCAGCCTGTGCCAGGGCTCTGTCACCCTCACAGGGGAAAAAAATTCTTCCTCCTGTTCCCATGGAGCTTCCTCTGCCTCAGCTTCCACCACTGCCCCTTGTGCTGGCACTGGGCATCACCCAGCAGAGCCTGGCTCCAGCCTCTGGGCACTCCCCCTGCACAGCTTTACAGACCTTGAGGTGAACGAGGGATGCTAACCCCCATGCTGCCTGGTGCAGCCCCAGCTGGTGGGACTGTGCTGGTCCTGTGCTGGGAGAGCAGCAGCCTCCAAGCTGGAGCATGGAGGTGCTGTGAACCTCCCTGCACGGCAGGAGAAGCAGGGAGCAGTCTGGGGCTCTTGTTTGACGGGGCAGGACCAGTGAAGGGCTGGTGTGCTGCTTTTCCCCCCTGTGCAGGCTGGCTGACTGTGCAGTGCTGAGCAATGGTCATGGAAGCAGAGGGTGCAGTGTTACCTTCGGGGGGTTGACAGGTGCTCCTCTGCTGCTGGGATTTACTGCTGCCCGCTGCTTGCTTTGATGATTCTGACTAACAGTTCATCAATGCCTGGGTTACACCAGCTCTATTTAGGACCTTCTGCGTGGTGACTGACAGCAGGATGTGTGAGCAAGCTGAGACCTTTCCTGGCAGCACCGGTGGGGCAAGAAAATACTCTGGCAACCACGACGTGAATCATTTGTCTATCCGAGTGGATGATACTATGGGCCAGTCATGCCACCTTGCTGTCAGGCCTGTCTGATGGGGTCAGGGTGTTCAGCCCAGCTCCCTGGAGCCCTCCAGGGCAGGTTTGATGCTCCAAACACGAACACTCAAGCTTGCATGCCCTGCTGTGCGTGCCCTGCTGCGCCCTCGCCGAGACGTTCCCCTGGGACCTGCGGGTGTGTGGTGCCCGGCTGGCAGAGAAGGGCTCAGAGGGGGCTGGCACACCTCCCTCCTGGGGCATCCTCGCTTTCCTGGGGGTGTCTGCTCCCTCCTGTGTTTCACAGGGCACTTGTGCTGGTCCTGGCCATGACAATGTGTTTAATCACAGAATCAACCAGGATGGAAGAGACCTCCAAGATCGTTGAGTCCAGCTGATCGCCCAGCCCTGACTAATCAACCAGACCATGGCACCAAGTGCCTCATCCAGGCTGTTCTTGTGATCTGATCTCCAGTGGTGGTGACTCCACCACCTCCCTGGGCAGCACATCCCAATGGCCAATCTCTCTTTCTGGGAAGAACTTCTTCCTAACATCCAGCCCAAACCTTCCCTGGCACAGCTTGAGACTGTGTCCTCTTGTTCTGGTGCTACTTGCCTAGGAGAAGAGATCAACCCCCACCTGGCTACAACCTCCCTTCAGGGAGTTGTAGAGAGCAAGAAGGCCTCCCCTGAGCCTCCTCTTCTCCAGGCTAAGCAACCCCAGCTCCCTCAGCCTCTCCTCATAGGGCTCCAGACCCCTCCCCTGAGCCTGTGTGGATGAAGAGGGGCTTGGAGAGGAGATGAGAGTTGTCTCGAGGTCCTACAGCTAAAACCAGCCAAGGGACTAAGCTCAGCCCTGTCCTCTCAGCAAGAGTTATTCCTCAGCCTGTCCCTGCTGCACTGACCAAGGAGGTCCCCAGCCAAGGAGGCTGGTGTGTGCATCCCTCTGGCACAGCCATGTCCTTGAGGGTTGTGCTCTGGCTGGGGGTGCCTCCCGTGCCAGGGTTTCTCTGCCTTGTGCTTGTCTTGTCCTTGCATGCAGAGCAGGGGAGCTGAGCCAGGTTTGAGTCTTCTCAAGTGTGTTTGTGGTACTTCAAAGAGGAAGTGCCCAGTTTTGGACTGAGCTGGCTGCTTGGGAGGACCTCCCTATGGGGACAGGCTGAGGGAGCAGGGTCTTTCCATCTTGGAGAAGTGAAGGTTGTAGGGAGAGCTTAGAGCAGCCTTCCAGTGCCTGAAGGGGTACTGGAGGGCTGGGGAGGGACTTGTGACAAGGGCTGGGAGTGCCAGGATGAGGGACAACGGCTTTGAGCTGGCAGAGGGGAGATTGAGACTGGAGATGAGGAAAGAATTCTTGAGAGTGAGGGTGGGGAGACACTGGCACAGGTTGCCCAGGGAGGCTGTGGCTGCCCCCTCCCTGCTCTAACCATGGGGAGCAAAGGTCACTGCTCCCTTCTGGGGGAAGCTGGAGAGGACTGCTGGGTGGGAGGGTGCCAGAGCTTCACGTGGGGAGCTAGAAACAGGAATGAGGATGGCTGCTGGTGGAAGCTCAATGTGCACTGCCAAAACCCCAACTCATGTCCCTAATTATTGCTCTGTGCCCAGCAAGATTAGCACAGGAAAGGATCAGGTGTTAGGGTTCCTCTTACCATCTGAATTGTGCAAACAATTTGCTGGAGCTGGTTGAGGAGCTGAGGCAGAACGAGCTGAGGCTGGGGTTTTGTTTCCCCCCAGCCAAACTGTTGCAGCATGCTGGCATTGCCAGGCTCCATCTGCTGCACAAGTGGATCTGTGCTGTGCTCTTTTGGCACAGCCTGCTGTCAGTGATGGCCTTTTCCAGGCCACACTGGAAACCTGGGGATGTTGGGATGCTAGTGAGATGTTGACCACCTGTGCATGCTGCCTAAGGGGCCCTAAGATGGGTGTAATGACCCAGGGAGGTTCTCCTCCCCTTCTACTCTGTGCTGGTGAGGCCACACCTGGGTATTGTGTCCGCTTCTGGTCTCCACGGTTCAGGAGGGACAGGGAACTTCTGGAGAGTCCAATGGAGGCTACAAAGGTGCTGGAGAGACTGGAGCATCTCTGTGAGGAGGAGAGGCTGAGGGACCTGGGGCTGTTTAGCCTCTGGAGAAGAGCAGCCTGGGAGGGGATCTGATCAATGTTGATCATTATCTAAAGGTGACCCTGCTCTGGCAGGGGAGCTGGACTAGATGACCTCCAGAGGTCACTTCCATTCCCCACCATTCTGTGGTTTTGTGAAGGCTCAAGGGATCACCAGGTCCACTGCTAGGGGTGGAGGCTGTGCTTGGCCTTGTGTGTGTGTCAGGGAGCTCGTGGGACCCCTGCAAGGGGGCAGAGGTTCCTCGCTCCTGGCTGTAGCGGGACTGAAGCCGTCGGTTTGGCTGTTTGGAGGCCAGACACCACTGAGGTGGGTGCTGTGGAAGGAATGATAAACATTGGCTCTTCCCAGTGGCTGTCTGGGAGGCTGAGTGACTTTCCCACGGGCAGTGTGGAGGCAGGATTAGCAGCTGGCTGTCCCTGGCCCCCAGCCCTGAGCCTGCACCGACACCAATTGCATAACCCAGAGCAAGGACGTGGCCCTGGAGCTGCTGCAGCCCCTGCGTCCCCATGGGGACAAGCCCTGGACCAGAGCTCCCTCTGCTCCCTCTTGCCACTGGGGTGGAAAGAGGTTGGTTGGAGCTGTGGAGCTGGGGTCTTCAGGGAGCTTTGTGGCTGCCCCAGCCAAGCCCAGCCATAGTGGATGCTGGAGAAGCTCTGTAAGCGTGGAACCTGACTTTGGATGTGCTGCTGGTCAGGGACTTGCTCACTTGGGATAGTTGATGCCTGGAGCTTCCTTGGGGTAAAAGTTGGATTCTGCTTCTCTGGAGACTATCAAAACCCATCTGGATGTGTTCCTGTGCAAGGGGCAGGAGAGACTGAGGGAGCTGAGGGCTCTTAGCTTAGAGAAGAGGAGACTGAGAGGTTACCTCATGAATGGTTATAAAGATGTGCAGGGTGACTGCCAAACTGCTCCCTGCTTGTCCTGCCGTGCAGGGAGGTTCACAGCACCTCCATGCTCCAGCTTGGAGGCTGCTGCTCTCCCAGCACAGGACCAGCACAGTCCCACCAGCTGGGGCTGCACCAGGCAGCATGGGGGTTAGCATCCCTCGTTCACCTCAAGGTCTGTAAAGCTGTGCAGGGGGAGTGCCCAGAGGCTGGAGCCAGGCTCTGCTGGGTGATGCCCAGTGCCAGCACAAGGGGCAGTGGTGGAAGCTGAGACAGAGGAAGCTCCATGGGAACAGGAGGAAGAATTTTTTCCCCCTGTGAGGGTGACAGAGCCCTGGCACAGGCTGCCCATATCTCCTTCTCTGGTGCCATGGTCTAGTCATGGGGTTATGGGGTTTGTGGAGACAGGTTGGACTCGATGATCTTTGAGGTCTCTTCCAACCTTAGCAATACTGGGAAATACTGGGAAACTCACCTGGATGTGTTCCTGTGTGATGTGCTCTAGGTGCTGCTGCTCTGGCAGGGGGGTTGGACTGGATGAGCTTTTGAGGTCCCTTCCAGCCCCCTGTGATTCTGTGATTCTGCTCTGGATGAACCTTTATTAGCAGAGGGGTTGTACTAGATGACCTCCAGAGGTTCCTTCCAACCCTCCCTGTGCTGGGGTCCTGGGCCAGGTATTGTAGTTGTACCAGCAGCAAAACTTGAGTGTGACACTTGTGTTGAAGAGAAGTCATAGAATCAGTAAGGTTGGAAAAGACCTCAGAGATCATCAAGTCCAACCTGTCACCCAACACCTCCTGACAACTAAACCATGGCTCCAAGTGCCACATCCAATCCCCTCTTGAACACCTCCAGGGATGGGGACTCCACCACCTCCCTGGGCAGCACGTCCCAATGGTTAACAACTCTCTAAGTGAAGAACTTTCTCCTCACCTCCAGCCTAAGCTTCCCCTGGTGTAGCTTGAGACTGTGTCCTCTTGTTCTGGTGCTGGGTGCCTGGGAGAAGAGACCAACCCCCACCTGGCTACAACCTCCCTTCAGGGAGTTGGAGAGAGCAAGAAGGTCTCCCCTGAGCCTCCTCTTCTCCAGGAAGTCTGACCTCCTCCATGGAGGTATCTTCTCTTCCTCCTGTAGGCTGTCAGCTGGATTCTCAGGGGTACAGCCCCTGCCCTTTCTGGGCCCTGCAGCCCGGGGACAGCCCCTTGCCCGTTCCTGGGAGCGCAGCCACTCCAGCCCCCACGGGGCTGTGATCCACCCCTTCCCCTCAGCACCGCCAGTGCAGGATGGGTGTTGGGTCTGTAACTTATCTCAGGACTGTTATGAGGCACAATTTAGCTCCAAAGCCAAGGCCACATAGTAGTAGTGTGGGGTCAGGTTCCTAGGGCACACTTTGCCGTTGCGACTAATTTGGGTGCTGAGTAGCCGGGCAGGTATTTACATGTTGCCTACAGGGACCTAGAGGTCTCTGGATCCTATTCTTCTCCCTTGGATCACCTAAAATGGTAAGAATTTGCAAGGGGGGATTAAGGTTGTGATCTCTGGGGAGGGGAGTGGACATCTGGTAGGAGCCCTGTCCATATTAATAGCCTCCCTTTAAATGTATGTTATCAAAGGAAGGAGCTCCTGATCGGCCAGGGACCGGCCACTCTCTCACCTAAGGGGCTGCTGCTGGCTTGGGGCTGCTCACCATGGCTTTCCACAGGCACACAGGTAAAGTGGGACATGCTGCCAGGCAGGTGCTGTGGGGGAAGCCCCCACCTGAGCAATACCTGGTAAATGGGGAGAAAGGTTTTTGCTTGTGACCAGGTTCCTGCACCAAGCAAAAGACCTTCTGAGTGCAGCCTCGGCAACCTGCAGCTGATGGTGGCAAACAGGCTCCTAAGCAGTGTGGGGGACTGGTGCTGGGAGCACAGTGATGGCAAACAGGCTCCTTAGCAGTGTGGGGGACTGGTGCTGGGAGCACAGTGATGGCAAACAGGCTCCTAAGCAGTGTGGGGGACTGGTGCTGGGAGCACAGTGATGGCAAACAGGCTCCTAAGCAGTGTGGGGGACTGGTGCTGGGAGCACAGTGGTGATGGTGACCTCATCTCTCTTGCCAGAGGCATTGGATGGGAAGTGGTTCTGTATCTGCTGCTGTGGGAAGGCTGGGGCTCAGATGTTTGTTTGAGGAAGAGGAAGGTGGTTCAGTGCTCCTCCTTGCAGCCAGCTTGCCGTGGCAGTTACTGCAGTGAGCAGGGGAAGCCTGCAGCAGTGGGAAGCTGTGAACCCAGGAGGTTTGCTCTGCTCTGGTGGGAGGTTTGTAGTGACTCCTCCTCTGGATTTGTCTTGTAGATCAAATGGGCTCAGCCTCACCAGTGATAGGAAAAGGTTCTCTTTCCCTTCCCACTAGCACTGACAGGCTGCTTGAGAGCAGGTTTGGCATGTCCCCTGTGGCATGAAGAAGAGTTTTGTCTTCTCTGTTCAGCCCTGACTGAACTCCAGTGGAGTCCTTCCAGTTACAGACAACTGAAAGCTCCTTGGGATTGCCAGAAGCTCAGCTGATGGTTAGGAGCTTCCCACGTTTGTGTGTGTCCAGCCTGTCTCCACAGCCCTGCATCACAGCACACAGCAGCAGTGCCACTGCACCTCTTGGTGAGGCACAGGCCAAGAGGGAATCCTGCCTGGAGAGAGGGCACCAGGCTTGGGCCACAGCTCCCATGGGCATCAAACACAGCTGAATCTACCCATTTCTATTGCTGTAGAATCACAGAACTGTCAGGGTTGGAAGGGGCCTCAAGGCTCAGCCAGTCCCAACCCCCCTGCCATGGGCAGGGACACCTCACACTGCAGCAGGTTGCTCACAGCCACATCCAGCCTGGCTGCAAACACCTCCAGGCAGGAAGCTTCCACCACCTCCCTGGGCAACCTGTGCCAGGCTCTCACCACCCTCCTGGGGAACAACTTCTTCCTAACATCCAATCTGAATCTAGCTGCCACACACCAGGAGCCAGTGGTGCTCAGGAAACTTGGCTGGAAGCATAAAGGCTTTTTAACACTGGGGGGGAAAGTCACACCATGCTGTTCAGCTTCATGCTCCAAGGACCAGGCATGAGCATGAGGCTTCTGGCATGGCATAGAACTACTTAGGATCTGCTGGTGTGAGAGACAGACAGACACCAGGCAAGGAGGACTCCATTTTACAAGGAGACACATGGAAAACACGAGGGGGTGAGGGAAAAGTTGCCTGTCTCTGGCTGAGAGAGTTGGGGATGTTCAGCCTGGAGGAGAGAAGGCTCTGGGGAGACCTCAGAGCTGCATCTCTGTATTTGAAGGGAGTTACAGGAAAGCTGGGGAGGGACTTTTGACAGGGGCTTATTATGGTGACAATGGCTTTGAGCTGGAAGAGGGGAGATTGAGACTGGAGATGAGGAAGAAATTCTTTAGAGTGAGGCTGGTGAGACACTGGCACAGGTTGCCCAGGGAGGCTGTGGATGCCTCATGCCTGCAAACGTTCAAGGCCAGGCTGGGTGAAGCCCTTGAGCAGCCAGGGCTGGTGGGAGGTGTCCCTGCCCATGGCAGAGGGGTTAGAAGCAGGTGAGCTTCAAGTTCCCTTCCAACCCAAACCTTCTAAGTTACTGATTCTAAGTCACTCCTGGGGAGATTGTGATTCGACACAAGGGGAAAATGTTTCCCAATCAGAACTGGAATAATCTGCCCAGGGCTGGATTCCCCAGCAGAGCACACTTTGAAGATTCAGCTGGAAAGGGTCACCTTGTCTAGACTGCTTTTTTTTTCCTGAGAGGAGCTGCTCCTTCTTGTCCCTTCCAACCTGATAATGATTTCTACTTCGGCTTCATCCCACAAGCCCGCCTGACGCTGCAGCATCCTTTCGCTGCCCTCTCAGCTCTCTCTTTCCTTTCTCCTCTCCCTCAGGGAGGTGTTCTCCGGGGCAAGGACCCCATGGATTTGCTGTTGTGCTGTAACATAGAATGCTGAAGTGGCTTCTGAGCAGATGCTGCAGCTGGAATGCTGCCAACAAGAAGTTTCTAGCTCAACCTCCCCTCCCACGCCCCGTGGGGTGTCCGTCTCCGCAGGACAGCTGCAGTGGGGTACGCACTGCCTGCCCTGGAGGGCGAAGCCACAGCAGAGGAAAGCCTCATGCTTGGCTTCTGGGGGGCACCTGCACTTGAGAAGGGCATCCAGCTGGTGAGGTGGGGGCAGATAGGTGCATGGCTGGGAACATGAGGAGCAACTGAGGGAACTGGGGTTGTGTAATGTGGAGGAGGCACAGGGGAGACCTCATTGCTCTCTCCAACTCCCTGAGAGGAGGCTGGAGTGAGGTGGAGGTTGGTCTCTTCTCCCAAGGAACAAGTGATGGCCCTAGAGAAAACGACCTGGGATTGCACCAGGAAAGGTTTAGGTTGGATATGAGAAGGAACTTCTTCACTGAAAGAGTTCTCCAAGGCAGGCACAGGTTGCTCAGGGAGGAGGTTGGATCTTCACCCCTGGAGGGGTTAGAAAGTGAAGTGGTTTAGCAGCCGTGGTGGTGTTGGATTTGATGATCTTGGAGGTATTCTCTGGTCTGTAACTGAAGGATCTCAGAGGTCAAAGCTTAAGGCAGCCTCAGGGTGAGGTGCTGAGCAGGACTTTTGCACTTGAGCTGACTTTGGTTAAGTTTTGAAAGGTTGGGATTTCATTTCTTGGACTCCAGCCAAAGTGCTCAGCCTTCCTCCAGGCACTGGGAGCCTGGTTAGCCTTAGCTGAGCTCTGTGTTAAGTGCAAAAGGCCTGGGGGGGGGGGGGGGGAGGTGTTTGCAGGGCTGGAGCAGTCTGGTTTTGAATAGCATGTCCCAGCTTCCCTGGGGAGCTGTGAGGATTAAATAATGATTGAGATGTGCTCAGACACGGTGGCAATAGGACCGCAGGGAACGCTCCTGGCAAGCGCGGGAGGAACTTGGCGTGGTTCTTGTTCTAAATAAAGAAGCTTCCACTTTATCAACAGGGCAATTCTTCTTGAGTTATGGACTAAGAGACTCACATGTGGCACAGCCTGGCAGAAGCAGAGCAATGCTCTCCCCTCGCAAGGCCAGCCCCCACCCCCCAGCAAAAAATGACCTGCAAGTGACCCTCCAGGAGCAGGGAAGGGATTTTCCCCCTGGACTCAGCACCGGTGAGGCCACACCTTGAGTCCTGGGTTCAGTTGTGGAGCCTTCCCTCCAAGAAGGACATTGAGGTGCTGGAGCAGGTCCAGAGAAGGGCAATGAAGCTGGGGAAGGGTCTGGAGAACAAGGCTGGGGAGGAGCAGCTGAGGGATGTTTAGTGTGGAGAAGAGGAGGCCGAAGGGAGATCTCTGCTCTCTCTACAGCTCCCAAAGGGAGGCTGGAGGGAGGTGGGGGTTGGGCTCTTCTCCTTAGTGACATGTGACAGAAGGAGAGGAAAGGGCCTCAGGTTGCAGTGGGAAAGGTTTAAGTTGGACATGAGAAGAAACTTCTTCCCTGAAAGGGTTCTTAAAGGCTGGCACAGGCTGCCCAGGGAGGTGATGGAATCCCCGTCCCTGGAGGTGCTTCAGAGCAGCAGAGATGTGGTGCTGAGAGCCGTGGCTTAGCACTAGCCTCGGTATTTCTGGTAACCCACATGGCCATTGCATGGAGGAATGCTGAGAGGAGCATCTGAGGTGGGAGAGCAGGGGATGCCAGGCTGTGAGCTGGAACAGGCAGGTGTAGCCAGCACCTGGGGGGGTGGGAGCAGTGTTCACTCAGGCTGCTGAGAAAAATCAGTGATGGGAAGCCAAAAAGCAGCTGCTCCCTTCTTCCCTTACTGCCAGAGCATGCAGATGTGCACAGGGTTAACACCTTCAGCCAAACCTTTCTCCCCATGTGGCAGAATGATCCCTCAAGTTGAAGCACAGTTGCCCTTGGTGTTTTGAGACCACACTTGAGAAACCACCCCTTGGTGGTTTCTCACATTTGAACACGTTCCCCAGAGACATTAACACACATCCTCTGCTAAGTGCTTTGCTTATCAGCCATGCTTCAGCTCCCTTTGCTGAGTGCTTGGGTTTCATCTGGCCTGCAAGCCACTGCCTTGTGGCAGACAGCTCAGAGAGCTCAGACAGCTCAACTGAAGCAGGAGGAAGCAGCCCAGGGGCTGTGGGAGACAGGAACTCACAGGAGGAAACAGACAGCTTTGGTGGAGTGGCACTTCTTAGGCCTGTACCCTTTCCATCCCAAAGCTTGCGCTGCTGCAGGGTGCAGATCACAGTGTCACAGTACATTAGAGCTTGGAAGGGACCTCCAGAGGTCGTCCAGTCCAAGCCCCCTGCCAAAGCAGGATCACCCAGGGCAGGTGGGCATCCAGGTGGGGTTTGAAAGGCTCCAGAGAAGGAGACTCCACAACCTCTCCGGGCAGCCTGCTCCAGGGCTCTGTCACCCCCACTGTAAAGAAGTTTCTCCTCATGTGGAGGTGAAATCTTCTCTGTTCAAGTTTGATGTAGCCCTGACCCTGACTGCTGCCTGGGAGAGCGTTGTGGCTGCTCCACAGCATGGTGCCAGCGTGACTTGAGGTGCATGGAGGCTGCTGGTGGAGCCCAGGCGTTGGAGGTCTTTGGAAGGGGAGGGAAGGCATGGTTGTCCAAGGGCTGAGCAGATGCTTCTGAAGAGCAAGAGATGCTCTCTGGAGACATGTGGCTAACTGGCAGCTCTGTGGTCAGGTAAATGTTAGGGCTGAATTCCAGTGGGTCCTTGTGCCAAACACCCTGATACTCGAGAAGGCCACCAGCCTGGCCAGCTGCCCTCCGGCCGTAGCCAAACCCAGCGGGGAGCTACATTTAGATGAGCGAGCTGCCAGGGCCGGTGGGAGAGGGGCACCATGCTTGAAGGGGGATTAGTTTCTGGAAGTATTGCTGGACTTTTTCCTTGAGCTTTTATTTTTTTATTGAGGGTCCTCTAGGCTATTTAAGGATGGGCATGTCCTGAACTCGGCCCTCTCCTCAGCAGCCTGCACTCTTCTCACCTGCTTCTGTCCAGCAGAATGTCCTCTGCTCAGGGAGGTCAGCCTGGGTCTGTCCAGTCTGTCCAGACTTTTCCCTCTGATTTTCAAATCCCCTTCTATAGAACCAGAGAATTGTTAGAGTTGGATGGGACCTCAAGGCTCAGCCAGTTCCAACCCCCCTGCCATGGGCAGGGACACCTCACACTAGATCAGGTTGCTCACAGCCACAGCCAGCCTGGCTGCAAACACCTCCAGGGATGAGGCTTCTACCACCTCCCTGGGCAACCTGTGTCAGTCTCTCACCACCCTCCTGGGGAACAACTTCTTTCCTAACAACTACTCTGAATCTCCCCACTTCTAGTTTTGTTCCATCCCCCCCAGTTCTATCACTCCCTGACACCCTCAAAAGTCCCTCCCCAGGTTTCTTGTAGCCCCCAAAGTCAAGGTGAAACAGGGGCTGGATCAGTGCATGCCTTCAGGGTATGCCTTTGCAGGTGCATGCCTTTTGGGGCTCTCATGCACCAGTCCCACAGTGGCCTGCTGTCATGGAGGGGTTGCCATGCTCTGGCTGTTGTGGGCTCTTGGTGTGACAGAGGTGAGCAGAGGCCACGAGCAGCCAGCACACTTGCTGGGACAGTGTGGTCAGTGCTTCTTCATTGCAGGCAAGGGGACAGAGACGACTTTGCTGGGTCTAGATCAGGAATCATGGAATGGTTTGGGTTGGAAGGGACCTTAGACATCACCTGGTTCCAAACCCCTTGCCTTGGGCAGGGACACCTCCCACTAGCCCAGGTTGCTCAAGGCCTCATCCAGCTTGGCTTTGAACAGTTCCAGGGATAGGGAATGTGCAATCTCTTCCAGTCTCTCATCCCCCCCCACAGTGAAGAATTGCTTCTTAATCTCCAGTCTGAATCTCCCCTCTGTCCCATTGCCTCTTGTCCTGTCACTCCCAGCCCTTGTCATAAGTCTCTCCCCAGCTCTCCTGGAGCCCCCTTCAGGTACTGGAAGGCTGCTCTGAGCTCTCCCTGGAGCCTTCTTTTCTCCAGGCTGAACAGCCCCAGCTCTCTCAGCCTGCCCTCATAGGGGAGATGCTGCAGCCCTCTGATCATCTTCTTAGCCTCCTCTGGACCCAAGCCAACAGTTCCATGTCCTCCTTGTGAACTGGACACAGCACAGGTGGGGATGATACTGCAGAGGGCAGACATCTCCTTGAGAGGCTGGAGGCAAAGCCATGCCCTGGCTTGTGTACCAGAGGGACCTTTGGTCCACAAGCTGACACAAGGGTGGGCAGAAGCTGGGCTGCCTGGCTGCAGAGCCCTGCTCCTGGGGCTGCCAGCCCCGGTGTTAATCTGTCTGTGGAGCTCCAAAGCGTGACAAATGTGTCTCCCATTAGCACAGCAGGAGTTGGGTGGCAGGGCAGGCTCCTGTTACTCCCCGAGCCATGTGCATGGGGGTTATGTGTTCTGGTGGAAAGCAACCCTAGCCCTGCCAGCAGGAAGGCTTCCATCCCATCTGCCTTGGCCTCTGGGCAGTGGCATTTCTCCTAAATAAAGCCCCACGTGCTCGAGGAGCTCTGCAGGCCCTGGCAGGGGCTCACATAGTTTCCAGGCTGCCCAGCCCAGCGCTTGTTTCACGTTACTGGAAGCGCCGCAAACACGGCCCCCGGCCTAGCTGCCAGCCAGGCCCTGCCTGCCTCCTGACCTTGGCAAGGTGGCACTGCCAGAGCTCGGTCCCCACTGAGGGCAGCTCCTGCCAGCTCAGCCCCCAGCCTGCTGCTGGGCTGGGCTGGGGAGAGTTTGAGGGGAAGGGTGTGAAGGCAGTGCCCAGCTCTGCTGCAGCCCTCCTGTGCCATGCTTGCCGGCACAGGAGCAAGCACACGCATGCTTGCTTCCAGGACTTGCTGCCTGGGAGAGGGACTGCTCCAACTTGCTCTGGCCTGGTGTTGTCAAAAAAGGTTACAGAGGGGACTCTTGGGTTTTAAAATCTGGGGAAGAACAGAACCACAGAATGCAGAGGGCTGGAAGGGACCTCTGGAGATCATCCAGTCCAAACTGGAGGAGGAAGTTCTTCACCGTAAGGGTGGTGAAGCCCTGGAATGGGTTGTCCAGGGAGGTGGTTGAGGCCCTGTCCCTGGAGGTGTTTAAGCCCAGGCTGGATGAGGCTCTGGCCAGCCTGATGTAGTGTAGAGTGTCCCTGGCCATGGCAGGGGGGTTGGAACTAGATGATCCTTGTGGTCCCTTCCAACCCTGACTGAAACTATGAAACTCCCTGCTAGAGCAGGGTCACCCAGAGCAGGTCCTACAGGAATGTGTCCAGGTGGCTTTTGAAGGTCTGCAGAGAAGGAGGCTCCACAGTCTCTCTGGGCAGCCTGCTCCTGGGCTCCAGCACCCTCACAGCACAGAAGTTTTTTCCTGAAGTTCCAGGGAAACCTCCTGGGTGGCAGTTTGTGCCCACTGCCCCTTGTCCTATCACTGGGTACTACTGACAAGAGCCCAGCCCCCTCCTCACGACCTCCACTGTTTAGCTATTGATCAGATCCCCTCTCAGGCTGCTCTTCTCCAGGCTGAGCAGCCCTGGGTCTCTCAGCTTCTCCTCCTCACCTCCACTCCCCTCAGCATCTTTGTGGCTCTCCATTGAACTCTTTCCAGTAGTTCCCTGTCTCTCTTGCAACTGGGGAGTCCAGAACTGGACACAATACTCCAGGTGTGGCCTCACCAGGGCAGAGTGGAGGGGAGAACTTCCCCCAGCCTGCTGGCCACACTCCTCTTAATGCACCCCATGAATTGTGACTTAATGCAGTGAGTCCACTCTCCTGCCCCAGCATCTTCCACTATCTGTCCACCACCATCCAGAGCCCAGAGATGAGGCATGAGAGCTCTGAACTAGCAGCAAAATGTTTCTCTGGGGGTAGGCACCTCCCTGGGCTTTGCACATGGCTGCTCATGGTGTGCTGCCAGCAGTGCAAGAGGGACAAATAAAAGGGGGGGTGGCAAAGGAGATACTGGAGGCAGCAGCCACCCCTCGCCTGTTGCTGTGGTGATAGGGCAGTGATAGGCAGGAGCTGTTTGGTTTGGTGTGGGCTTGGTGAGGTGCGGAGGGGTTGTGGAGTCTCCTCCTCTGGAGACTTTCCAGACCCCCTCTGGATGTGTTCCTGTGTGATCTGTGCTGGATGCTCTGGTCCTGCTCTGGCAGGGGGGTTGGACTTGATGGTCTTTAAAGGTTCCTTCCAACCCCTAACTTCCTGTGATCCTGTGTGCTCCCACCAGTGCCTCTGCTGCAAGCTCCCACTCCTCAGTGACCCCTTGCCCCCACATGCCACCCTGGGGACGACTCTTGGTGACAGGCTGGGCCACACAGTTGATCCAGAGTGACTGTGGTGGGCAAGAGTCTGAAAGCAGGCTGAGTGAAGAGGTCCTTGTGCTGTGACAACACAGCAGTCCTGCCTAGGCAGCACGCTGTGGCCAGGGGTGGGCCTGGTGGGGTGCTGCTGTGCCGTGAGGGCACAGCTGGGAAGGATTTGCCCTCCACAAACCACCCCAAAGAGCCCAGTCCCTGCCCTGTGGCTGTGGTGGGGCTTGGAGCAGCACGGCTGGAGCCAGCACTCTCCCTGCCACCGAGCTCCAGCAGGAGCAGAAAGCAAAGCAGCCTCTCAACCCTGGAGCTTGGTGGGGTGCTCTAAGGTGAGGCTCCATGCTCCTAACGGTAGGAGGTCCCAACAGCAGGAAGCAGCTGCAGTCTGTGTGGCCTGACCACATCCTTCTCCCTTTCCTGCTCCGTGCTGGGCTGCAGCTCCACCAGGAATAAAGAATAATCACATCTTTTGGCAGCCCTGCTGCCAGGCCACTGCCACATCTCCTGCCTGCTTGGCTGGTGGTGCAGGAAGCTCAAGGCTGTGTCCTGGTTGCTGGGCATGCAGGGGGGCATGGGGCTCCGCAGGGCTGGCCACGGGTGACACAGATAGAGGCAGAGCAGCTCCTGGGACTGCAGGACTTTGTGGAACCCAGCCTGTGTTTGCCTGAGGTGGGTCTTGAGAGTCTCCAGAGAAGGAGACTCCACAACCTCTCTGGAAAGCCTGCTCCAGGGGTCTGGCACCCTCACAGGAAAGAATTTTTGGGCCTTTACTGCAAGAAGGACATTGAGGTGCTGGAGCAGGTCCAGAGAAGGGCAATGAAGCTGGGGAAGGGTCTGGAGAACAGGGCTGGGGAGGAGCAGCTGAGGGAATTGGGGGTGTTCAGTGTGGAGAGGAGCTGAGGGGAGACCACCTCACTCTCAAGTTACTCAAAGGTTGGAGTAAGATGAGGTTGGTCTCTTCTCCCCAGTATCAGCTGATAGAGTGAGAGGAAATGGCTGAGACTGTGCCAGGAAAGGTTTAAGTTGGAGATTAGGGAAAATGTCTCTGCTGCAGGAGTGGTCAGGGACTGGCACAGGCTGCCCAGGGAGGTGGTGGAGGCCCCAACCCTGCAGGTGCTCAAGAAACCTGTGGCCATGGCACTTGGGGACATGGTTTAATGGACGTGGGGGTGGTGGGTTGATGGTTAGACTCGATGACCTTAGAGGTCTTTTGCAACTGAAACAATGATTCTAAGTGGTCTGGGAGGCTGAGACTGGAGGTGCAGGCTGGGCTGGGTGTATGGGGAGAACATGTGAGCCTGAACCTCTGCCCAGAGTGCAAAAGGCTCCCTGGCCATGGTGGGACATCATGCCTTGGCACAGCCCTGCTGGCATGAGCTGAAGAAGTATCTGTACATGTGGGGAGAGATGTCTTGCATTGCTCTTTCCCCCTCATGACTCTGTAAGTGAAAGCCTGGTGAAAAGAGGCAGCTGGAAGCTGCACAACTATCCAGCACAAAAGGCCTCGGAGGGCTGCAGCTGGCTGTGGGCTTAGGCTGGAGACATGGAAACTATTCCTGGCTCCTCATGTTTGGCAGGGATCTCTGCACACAAATGAGGCAGCACCTCAGCCAGGACCTCACCCAGGCCTGCAGTGGGCCTGGCCATAAAGAACCAAGTGGCTCTCAGCGAGTGATTAGGCACTGAGGGGAGGCTGAGAGGATGGGCGGTGTTCACCCTGGAGAAGAGGAGGCTCTGGGGAGGCCTTAGAGTAACTTCCCAGTACCTCTGGGGTCCTACAAGAAAGCTGGGGAAGGGCTTTCTACAAAGGCTTGTAGCACTAGGACAAGGGGCAGTGGACTAGGGCAGGGTAGATTTAGGTTGGACATTAGGAAGATCTTTACTGTGAGGGTGGTGGAACACTGGAACAGGTTGTCTGGGGAGGTGGTGGAGACCCCATCCCTGGAGACATTCAAGGTCAGCCTTGATGGGGCTCTGAGCAGCCTGATCTAGTTGGAGATGTCCCTGCTGACTGCATGGGGGGTGGACTGGATGACCTCTGGTGGTGCCTTCCACCCCAGTGCATTCTGTGATCATTATCCAAGCTTGATGTCAAACAGGTAAATAAACCAGTCTGGGGTCCTACAGAGGCTGAGGGGGAAAGGCTGCTGTGGGTCTTGGCCTGCACTCACAGCAGGCTGGAGCCCAGGAGACAGCTGCATAGAAACATGTTGGTGGGAAAAGCTCAACCATCATAGTTGATGACCATTATCTGACTCCACTCTCTGCTTGACCAGAGCCCATCCTCCCTGTCCACAGCAATCTGGCATTTGTATCTCAGGTGGTTATCAAGGGAGCTGGAAATGGTTGTGCTCCTGCTGCACTGCTGGATTGGGTTTGCATGGCAAGGGTCTGCTGGCAGGGTGAAGGGGCTGTGAGGGTGGCTTCTGGCTGAAGCAGCTTGAGGTTTCCTCTCTGTCTGGTAGAGCAAATGCCAGCTGGCTCCAAGGTGGACCCACCAGTGGCCAAAACTCAGCCCAGCAGCACCTCTTCAGCTGCTGGAGCATGCCCATGAAGGGCATGTGTGCAGGGCAGGAACTGCACCAGAAAAGCCAACAGCACAGCAACACTGACCAGGGGTTAGTAATTTGTACTGCTGCTCTTCCACAAGCCAGAAACGTCTTCTGCAAGAAAAGAAAGAACCATCTGAGGCTGCACCTCGAGTCCTGGGTTCAGTTCTGGGCCCCTCACTCCAAGAAGCACATTGAGGTGCCAGAGCATGTCCAGAGAAGGGAGAGGAAGCTGAGGGAAGCTCTGGAGAACAGGGCTGGGGAGGAACAGCTGAGGGAGCTGGGGGTGTTTGGTGTGGAGAAGAGGAGGCTGAGGGGAGACCTCATTGCTCTCTGCAGCTCCCTGAAAAGAGGTTAGAGTGAGGTTGGGGGTTGGTCTCTTCTCCCTAGTATCAGGTGATAGAACAAGAGAGAATAGAATAGAATAGAATAGAATAGAATAGAATAGAATAGAATAGAATAGAATAGTAGAGTAGACCAGACCAGGTTGGAAGAGACCTTCAAGATCATCACATCCAACCTATCACCCAACACCACCTAATCAACTAACCCATGGCACCAAGCACCCCATCCAGTCTCCTCCTGAACACCTCCAATGACGGGTGCACCGGGGGATGTTTAGGTTGGCCATCAGAAGAAACTTCTTGACTGAAAGGGCTCTTGAAGCCTGGCACAGGCTGCCCAAGGTGGTGGTTGAATCCCCATCCCTGGAGCCGCTTCGAAGCAGCAGAGACACGCTGCTGAGGGCCGCGGTTCAGAGTTAGAGACCGCTCGGACTCGGTGATCCTCAAGGTCTCTCCCAGCCGCGGCGCCTCTCCTCTCGCAGACCCAAGAAGCCCTCAGGGCTCCCAGGGTGGTAAAGTGTTTGGCCTCTTCCCCTCTCACAGGGCCCGGCAGCTACACCGTGGGCACCATGTCGGAGCGCTTCGACTGCCACTACTGCCGGGAGCCGCTGCAGGGCAAGAAGTACGTGCAGAAGGAGGGGCGGCACTGCTGCGTCAAGTGCTTCGACAAGATCTGCGCCAACACCTGCATCGAGTGCAAGAAACCCATCGGGGCCGACTCCAAGGTCAGCCAGGGCCCGCGCCTACTCCGGGCCTCTACCTTTAAAGCTTGCCACAGGTCTCCAACAGAAAGCAGTGGAGTGTAAAGAAATCACCAGGGGGCCTGAAAAGGGCAGAGAAGGGCAGCGAGGCTGGGGAGGGGTCTGGAGCACAGCCCTGTGAGGAGAGGCTGAGGGAGCTGGGGTTGCTTAGCCTGGGGAAGAGGAGGCTCAGGGGAGACCTCATTGCTCTCTCCAACTCCCTGAAGGGAGGTTGTAGCCAGGTGGGGGTTGGTCTCTTCTGCCAGGCAAGCAGCACCAGAACAAGAGGACACAGTCTCAAGCTGTGCCAGGGGTAGTTTAGGCTGGAGGTGAGAAGAAAGTCCTTCCCAGAGAGAGTTGTTAGCCATTGGAATGTGCTGCCCAGGGAGGTGGTGGAGTCCCCATCCCTGGAGGTGTTCAAGAGGGGATTGGATGTTGCACTTGAAATCACAGTTTACTTGTCATGAGGTGTTGGTGATAGGTTGGACTTGATGATCCTTGAGGTCTTTTTCCAACCTTATTGGTTCTAGGATTCTAAAGGGAATAAAAATTTGCCCTGAACAAACCCCACTGGGTCTGGAAAGGGGAATGAAAAGCTGTCCTGAACAAACCCCCACTGGGTCTGGAAAGGGGAATAAAATGCTGTCCTGAACAAACCCCCACTGGGTCTGGAAAGGGGAATAAAAGACTTGCTCTGAACAAATCCCATGGGGTATGAAAAGGAGGTGTTCAAGAAACCTGTGGCCATGGCACTGTGGGACATGGTTTAATGGACATGGTGGTGGTGGGTTGATGGTTGGAGCCAGTGACCTTAGAGGGCTTTTCCAACCTGCACCTCCAACCACTGAATGCAGATGTGGCCGGAATCTAATGCCAGGGGAGGTTTAGACTGGATGTTAGGAAGAAATCCTTCATAGAGAGAGTGCCTGGGGAGGTGGTGGAGTTGCCATCACTGGAGGTGTGTAGGAGGAGAGTTGCTGGGGTGCTTGTTGCCATGGTTTAGTTGATTAGGTGGTGTTGGGTGATAGGTTGGACTCGATGATCTCAAAGGTCTCTTCCAACCTGGTTTATTCTATTCTAAATCTCCTATTCTAACCCATCCAACCTTTCTTGCCAAGGCTGCTGAGACAGTGGCTTGGTTCTAGGGCTGCTCAGCAAGAGAGAAGGGCTCATTGCTCACTCCTTTTGTGCTCACTGCAGGAGCTGCACTTCAGGAACCGCTACTGGCACGACAGCTGCTTCCGCTGCTTCAAGTGCTCCATGTCCTTGGTCAACGAGCCCTTCATGCTGAGGGAGAACAACAAGGTCTGGTGCAGCAACTGCACAGCTGCTGAGGATGCACCCAGGTGTAAGGGCTGCTTCAAGCCTATTATTGCAGGTACTGGTGCCAGTCATGGGGGTAGAGCCACCAAGTTCTGCTCCAGGGCAAAACCATGGTGGGGTGGCAGGCTGTGGAGGCTGCACTGAGGGGTATGGGATTCAGAGTGGGAGGCTGGAGCAGCACAGCATGGCTTCAGCTGTGACTGTTCTTCTTGTTCAAGTGTTGAAAGGCTGCTTAGCAGTTAACCCTCATGTGGATAGGTCAGCCTGCAGCTAGTGGTGAATGCAAGGTCCTCTTCTCAGAGTGTTTGTCAGGCAGATAAATATTGTAAGAGAATCCAGAAGTCAGAAACAGGAATGAGAGCCTGACTCCTTGTCCACCTTCCAATCAGATCCTGAGCATAGGTATGGTCAGGGCTTGCCCCCAGGTGTTGCCTTGCATGGGGTGGGGACCTTGTCACCAGCCTGAAATGCCACGTGACAAGTTAATTTTGTCCCTTGTAGGAGACCAAAACGTTGAGTACAAGAAGATGGTCTGGCACAAGGACTGTTTCACCTGCAGCCAGTGCAAGAAAGTGATTGGATCTGGGAGCTTCTTCCCCAAGGATGATGAATTCTACTGTGTCTCCTGCCATGAGCTTAAGTTTGCCAAGACCTGTGCTAAATGCAAGAATGTAAGTCCTTGCCTTTGCAATGCCAGACTAACCTCCATGTGCCTTTTGAAAGCTAGGAGAGTAAACCAAGACCGATCCTGCTGAAGCTGTACCAGGCAATGCTCCAGGCTTGGGGCAGTGGCTGGCAAGCTGCCCAGCAGAAAAAGATGTGGAGGTGCTTGTTGACAGCTGGCTGAACGTGAGCCAGCAAGTGCCCAGCTAGCCAAGGCCAACAGCATCCTGGCCTGGATCAGCAGTAGTGTGGCCAGCAGGAGGGCAGTGACTGTCCCCCTGGACTCAGCACTGGTGAGGCCACACAGTGAGTCCTGGGTTCAGTTTTGGGCTCCTCACTCCAAGAAGGACATTGAGGTGCTGGAGCAGGTCCAGAGAAGGGCAATGAAGCTGGGGAAGGGCTGGGGAGGAGCAGCTGAGGGAACTGGGGTTTAGTGTGAAGAGGAGGCTGAGGGGAGACCTCATTGCTCTCTAAAACTCCCTGAAAGGAAGCTGGGTCGAGGTCAGGATCAATCTCTTCTCTCAAGTAACAAGGGACAGGGCAAGAGGAAATGCCCTTGAGTTGCACCAGGGGAGGTTTCAGTTGGACATTGGAAGAAACTTCTTTCCTGTAAAGGTTTTCAGACACTGGCACAGGCTGCCCAGGCAGGTGGCTGAATCCCCATCCTTGCCTTCAGAGAGGCAGAGATGTGGTGCTGAGGGCCATGGTTTAGCACCAGCCTTGGCAGAGTTCGAAAAGGGTTGGCCTCTATGACCTTAAAGATCTTTTCCAACCAAAATGATTCTGTGGTTCTGAGCCTGTGTTCCTTCCTTGAGCTACTGGTGGTGCAAGCTGATGGTTGTATAATGGAGAGCTAATGGTTCACACACAGTGCAGTGTTTGAGCAGGGGCTGCAGGCTTAGTTGATGGCAACTCCGCTGAACCCACCTGGCCACCAGCCTTTGGGGACGGTTCCAGCTCTCCAGCAGGTCTTGGGGACTCAAGCAGTAAACAGTTTATAAGAGAGCTGGTTTAGAGCTTTTTTTGATCAGTGCAGAACTGTAGAGTCACCTGCAGGTAAACCAAGCCCTCATGAAAGCTCCAGGCATGCAGGATTACAGACAGAGGAACTCGTGTGCACGGCACTGTTTAATTTCATAGTTTCATAGTTTCAGTTAGGGTTGGAAGGGACCACAAGGATCAGCTAGTTCCAACCCCCCTGCCATGGCCTCACACTAGAGCAGGCTGGCCAGAGCCTCATCCAGCCTGGGCTTAAACACCTCCAGGGACGGGGCCTCAACCACCTCCCTGGACAACCCATTCCAGGGCTTCACCACTCTCATGGGGAAGAACTTCCTCCTCACCTCCAGCCTGAATCTCCCCACCTCCAGCTTCATTCCATTCCCCCTAGTCCTATCACACTCTGATAGCCTGAAAAGTCCCTCCCCAGCCTTCTTGTAGCCCCCTTCAGATCCTGGAAGGCCACAATGAGGTCACCTGGGAGCCTTCTCTTCTCCAGACTGAACAGCCCCAACTCCTTCAGTCTGTCCTCCAGAGTCATCCATTTGGGGATGATCTCCACGACAGAGCCCTTCTGACCCTACACCCTGCGCTCGCATCTCCTCTCCCTTCCTCCCTGCCCCTCCTGAAACACATCTCTGCCCTTTCCCTCCTAGCCCATCACTTCTGGAGGCCTCACTTACCAGGAACAGCCTTGGCATTCCGAGTGTTTCATTTGCTCCAACTGCAAGAAGCAGCTGGGTGGGAAGCGCTTCACCGCCGTGGAGGATCAGTTCTACTGCGTGGAATGCTACAAGGAGTGCGTGGCCAAGAAGTGTGCTGGCTGCAAGAACCCCATCACAGGTATGTTGGATTCAGTGCAGCTTGGGCCAGTGGGTGCTTAAAGTCAGAACAGCCACCCACAGATACACACAGCTCGGGTCTAGTGTCCCAAGCCCAGCAATTCACATGGGATCCAACCCTGGGCCATGTGCTCGGGGGACTCTTGAGTAAGTGACTGAGCTCCTCACCCTCTACATGCCTTATTTCCTTCCTTCAAAACTTGCCCCACTAGAACTGTTCCCACCTGTATTTTGAGCTTAAGTCTAAAAAAGAGCTGTGTTTTATTGTACCAACATGCTATTTGCTTGGTTTCTAACATCTTTTACGTGTAACAGCTCACAGAATGGTTTAGGTTGGAAGGGATGTTAAAGCTCGTGTAGTTCCAACGCCCTGCCATGGAGCAGGCTCCTCAAGGCCTCATCCAGCCTGGCCCTGAACACCTGCAGGGAAGGGCCAACCACAACCTCCCTGGGCAACCTATTCCAATGCCTCACCACCCTCACTGTAAAGAATTTCTTCCTAACCTCCAGTTCAGCTCCTGGATGATAAAGCTGAGCCTTGAACTATGGGCATCGCTCTGCCAGTGCCATGACACTTGCATTCCACTCAGCATGGGGCTGAGCCCTTTCAGGGTCAAGGAGGTAGGGTGTTTAACCCCCCTGAGCTTGCTCTACATCTTGAGGTTTCCTTCAGCCTAACTGCTTCCTGCAGAAAGGATTCAAGGAAAAAAAATCATTGGAGAGGCAAACCCCCACAAGCTGCCTTTTCTCTAAGAGTAGCAACCACTGTGGTTCAGCTGCAACTAGGGCCAGTGGTTTAGGCATGCAAATATGGGCTGCACCAAAAGGAGTGTGGCCAGCAGGTGATTCTTCCCTTCACTCTGCCCTTGTGAGACATGACCTAGAATACTGCAGCCAGTTCTGGTGTCCCTAGTGGAATAAGGGCACAGAGTTGTTGGAGCGAGTCCAGAGGAGGGCCACAAAGATGATCCAGGAGGTGCTATGAGGACAGGGTGATGGAGATGAAGGTTGGTCAGAGATGACTCCACTGAGTCCTTAGAGCTGCTGTCCAATACCTGAAGGGAGCCTACAGGAAGGGTGGAGAGGGACTTTTCATAAGGGTGTCTAGAGGCAGGACAAGGGGGAATGGTTTGAAGCTGAGGGAGAGCAGGGTTAGACGGCAGCTGAGGAAGAAGTTCTTCAGTACAAGTGTGGTGAGACTCAGGAATAGGCTGTGCAAGGAGATTGTGGATGTCTCCTCCCTGGAGGTGATCAAGTCCAGGTTGGATAAGGCCTTGAGCAGCTGAATCTAGTTGAGAGTTGTCCCTGCCTGTGGTGGGGAGGTTGGAGTAGATGATCTGCATCTGGGTTGGGGTAATCCCAGGCACCAATATAGGCTGGGCAGGGACTGGCTGGAGAGCAGCCCTGGAGTAAAGGCCTTGGGGGTGCTGGGGGATGAGAAGCTCAACAGGAGCCAGCCGTCAGCACTTGCAGCCCAGAGAGCCAAGCAGAGCCTGGGCTGCAGCAAGAGAAGCAGAGCCAGCAGGGCCAGGGAGGGGATTCTGCCCCTCTGCTCCACTCTGCTGAGACCACTCCTGGAGCACTGTGTCCAGTTCTAGAGGCCCTAGTACAGGAAGGATCTGGAGGTGCTGGAAGGTGTCCAGAGAAGGGCCATGAGGATGAGCAGAGGGCTGGAGCTGCTCTGCTGTGAGGACAGACTGAGGGAGCTGGGGATGCTCAGTCTGGAGAAGAGAAGGCCCTGAGGAGACCTTCTTGTGGCCTTCCAGTATCTGAGGGGGGCTACAAGAAAGCTGGGAAAGGACTTTTGAGGGTGTCAGGGAGTGATAGGACTTGGGGGGGATGGGAAAAAAAAAAAGGGTAGATTGAGCTTGGATGTTAGGAAGTTGTTCCCCACGAGGGTGGTGAGACTGGCACAGGTTGCCCAGGGAGGTGGTGGAAGCCTCCTGCCTGGAGGTTTTTTTGCAGCCAGGCTGGATGTGGCTGTAAGCAACCTGCTGTAGTGTGAGGAGTTCCTGCCCCTGGCAGGGGAGTTGGAACTAGATGATTCTTGAGGTCCCTTCCAACCCTGACACTTCTGTGATTCTACGATCTCTCTAAGGTCCCTTCCAACCAGAGCCGTTGCGTGGTCTGCCAGACTCCAGCAGGCCAGGGAGCAGCGAGGAGGGCAGGCGCCGCTCGGTGGGGGCGAACCCAGCCACGGGGGGAAGCTACTATCGCCGTCCTATAATTGTGTGTTCTCTCCTAGCAGATTTGGAAGAGGAACCAGTGTGGTTAACTACGAGGATGAGTCCTGGCACGATTACTGTTTCAAGTGCACGAGGTGTGCCGGGGCCTGGCCAACAAGCGCTTTGTTCGCCACGACGGAAAGATTTACTGTGCCGAGTGCCCCAGCGCACTAAGGAGCAGCAAAGCGCTGTAGAACAAACCAAAGGATGTTAGAGCCCTGCTTTCCAAAGCAGCCCGAGAAAAGGTGGGTGGTGGTTGGTTGCTTGTTTTTGTTTGCATGGTAAGAATGCTAACTTTTTTTCTCCATTTTAGTCCAAAACCTGAAGTAGCTCAAGATAACTCCAGTTGACTTTTGAAGCTCCCGCGGTGCAAAAGCCAAGGCGCAACAACAACTCTGCTCCCAAGTAACTCTTAGTGCAAAAGGGCTTGCAAGGACCTTAGGTTAGCATTAGACCTTCCCTACCTAACTAACCTGTGTGTGGCTTCAGCTAAAACCCAGCTGGTTTTAAGCTTGCCTGGTATATGTTTGAGATAGCTCTTAGCTGGAGCGGGTTTGGCAAGGCATGCAGCTGGGGATCAGAGCTCCACGATGGTGCTGCACACACACACACACACCAATCCAACCCAATCAATACCTGAGTTTCTCCTACCACACAAACTGCAGCATGTGTATGGAATGGCTTCATCTTACCCTAGAAGAACAGGGTTTTTTTGGCAGCAAGATTTAGCTCTAGTTAAGCATCATAAGCTTGGTTTAGCCTTGAGTTCTGCATGGGTTTGCCAAAAGTTTTGCTCATCAGTTTTATACACGGTTGTTTAAACAAGGCTGTCTGCACACACTTCATTCTTGTGGTTAGATGAAGAGTAAATCTTTCAACTACAACCAAAGGGCACATGGCATTTAGAAGTGCCTTAAAACCAGCTCAGACAATGCCAGCTCCTCTGGTGGCAGTGTATGTTCATCCCTAATAAAAACGACACCAGTGCCTGCTTGAGTCCTGCGGTCTGCAAAACTCTTCTTTCATGTTGCCAGCTTGCTTTCTTACATGATTGACACCTCCTACAGAGGAGCCACCAAGAAAACCAAACCCCACCCAAATCAAGCCTCATGCAGTGAGACAGAGAGAGCAGTGTCAGCTGGTCTGCCACAATGCCCTGAAGTAGCTGAGGACCAAAGCAAAACTTCCACAAAACTAATTGATTTGGTTTGACAAATAACTGGCACTGGACATCTGCCAGAAAGAGCCCCTTGGAGAACATATGTACAAGCCCCCATCCACACAAAGACTGACTACCCTTCAGCAACCTCCTGGCTGATTTAAGTTTTATGCTTACCCCTAGCAGTGAAAGAGAGAGGTTTAGCAGCTAGCTGCTGCTCCCTCATTCCCTTTTGTTCACAAGCACCAGCCAGAAACAAAGCAGCCTTGCAGGAAAACCAAGGAGGCAGCATCTTGCTGTCTCCCTCATGGTCACCACTGCACTGGAACAGAAATCAGATTCACAAAATGCAGCAGGTTGGAAGGGACCCTTGAAAGTTCATCTAGTCCAATCCCCTCTGCAGTCAGCAGGGACATGTTCAACTAGACCAGGTTGCTCAGAGCCTGCCTCAAGCCTTACTTGAATGGCTCCAGGGATGGGGCCTCCGCCACATTGCTGTGCGACCTGTTCCAGGTCTCACCACCTGCACTGGTAAGAATGTCTTCTTATAGCCAGTCTCAAGCTCCCCTCTTTCAGCTCAAAGCCACTGTCCCTATCCTATTGCTACAAGCCTTGTAAAAAGTGCCTCCCCAGTCTCCCGTAGCCCCTTTCAGGTTAGAGAAGGTGCTCAAAGCTTCCCTGGAGCCTCTCTTCTCTAGGCTGAACAGCCCCAACTTCTCAGCCTGCCATCACAGGAGAGGGCTGCAGCCCTCTGGTCATTTTTGTGGCCTTCCTCTGGACCTGCTCCATCAGGTCCATGTCCTTCCTGTGTGGGGTCTCAGTGCAGGACACTGTAGACAGAGTAGGACAGAAGCACCGCTCTTGATCTGCTGTCCATAATGATGCTGGTGCTACAGCAAAGGCAAAGGCTGTCAGTGAGAAGTAAGTTAGAGAATTCAGCAGCTATGAACACATCAGCAGCACAACACACAGAGAGCCAGGTCTGAAGGTGTTGGTAGCAATAGCAATTTCCCAGCCACTCCACCGCCATCCCAAGCGCACCAATGCTGCCTTCCCAGCTACACCACCACTGCCACCGTTCCAGCCACTCCTCTATCATTGCCACCATCCCAGCCACTTCTCCACTGCCATCCCAAGCACACCAATGCCGCCTTCCCAGCCACTCCAGCACCACTGCCATCCCAAGCACACCAGTGCCGCCTTCCCAGCCACTCCTCCACTGCCGTCCCAAGCACACCAATGCTGCCTTCCCTGCCACTGTCCCAGCCAGTCCACCACCACTGCCACTGTCCCAAGCACACACACCAATGCCATTCCAGCCACTCTCCACTGCCATCCCAAGCACACCAACGCCCCTTCCCAGCCACTCCTCACTGCCATCCCAAGCACACCAAGCGCCTTCACAGCCACTCTCCACGCAATACAAGCACACCAATGCCGCCTTCCCAGCCACTCCTCCACTGCCATCCCAAGCACACCAATGCCGCCTTCCCAGCCACTCTCCACTGCCATCCACAGCACACCAATGCTGCCTTCCCTGCCACTCCTCCACTGCCATCCCAAGCACACCAATGCTGCCTTCCCAGCCACTCCTCCACTGCCATCCCAAGCACACCAATGCTGCCTTCCCTGCCACTCCTCCACTGCCATCCCAAGCACACCAATGCCACCTTCCCACTCTTCCACTGCCATCCCAAGCACACCAATGCTGCCTTCCTGCCAAACTCCCCTGCCATACCAAGCACACCATGCACATTCACCAGCCACTCTTCCACTGCCGTCCCAAGCACACCAATGCTGCCTTCCCTGCCACTGTCCCAGCCACTCCACCACCACTGCCACTGTCCCAAGCACACCACTGCCACCGTTCCAGCCACTCCACCGCCACTGCCACCGTCCCGAGCCACCACCGCCCACCGTCCACAGCCCACTCCACTGCCATCCCAAGCACACCAATGCTGCTTCCCAGCCACTCTCATGCCATCCCAAGCACACCAATGCTGCCTTCCCAGCCACTCCTCCACTGCCATACCAAGCCAACCAATGCTGCCTTCCAGCCACCCTCCACTGCCATCCCAAGCCACCAATGCCGCCTTCCCTGCCACTCCTTCCACTGCCATCCCAGACACCAAGGCCACTTCACTGCCACCCTCCACTGCCATCCCAAGCACACCAATGCCGCCTTCCCACTCTTCCACTGCCATCCCAAGCACACCAATGCTGCCTTCCCTGCCATTCCTCCACTGCCATCCCAAGCACACCCATGGCCACTTCCCAGCCACTCTTCCACTGCCATCCCAAGCACACCAATGCCGCTTTCCAAGCCACTCTTCCACTGCCGTCCCAAGCACACCAATGCTGCCTTCCCTGCCACTGTCCCAGCCACTCCACCACCACTGCACTGTCCCAAGCACACCACTGCCACCGTTCCAGCCACTCCACCGCCACTGCCACCGTCCCGAGCACACCACCGCCACCGTCCCAGCCACTCCTCCACTGCCATCCCAAGCACACCAATGCTGCCTTCCCTGCCACTGTCCCAGCCACTCCACCACCACTGCCACTGTCCCAAGCACACCACCACCACTGCCACCTTCCCAGCCACTCCTCCACTGCCATCCCAAGTACACCAATGCTGCCTTCCCTGCCACCGTCCCGAGCACACCACCACTGCCACCATCCCGGCCACACAGCTGTAACTGCAAAAGGTTCTGGTTTGGGGCTCTGCAGTATGGAGCAGTGGGCAGCAGCAGGGTGCATCTCCAGGCAGGTCAGCATGGCAAAGGGTAGAAGCCTCCTAGTAAGGGAAACGGTTAGCATTACAGAATAAAGCGTGTTCAACTGCAAAGTATTTAACAGGCAGCACATATTTACACAGAGCTGGTAACAGACCACCAACAAATAATATCAGAAAGAGGGAAAAAAAAATCATAACAATATCAGCATCTTCTGTTGTGTTAGAATGATTGTCTCTGCCAGCATGAAACTGCTATCATACAAAAATACATTTCTCCTTTTACCTAAGGCACTGATCTAAGGCCTAAAACAGTTCTAACCTGTTCTGAGCAGCAAACAGCAAGAGTAAG
Source organism: Colaptes auratus (assembly GCA_015227895.2). Lineage (NCBI taxonomy): Eukaryota > Metazoa > Chordata > Aves > Piciformes > Picidae > Colaptes > Colaptes auratus. The sequence continues at coordinate 3,568,375 of CM037644.1, forward strand.
ACTGCTGAGGGTTTCCTATCTAGCTGCCCTGTTGGGGGAGGGCACATTTAATGCCAGCATAGCCATTGCATTTCACCACTGAAAACACAGCTGCCCCTTGGGTGATGATATGGTTTGGATTGGGCAAGCCAATGGTTTAGAGCAGGATTTGAGACAGCTAGTCTTTAAAAGAGAGAGATCACTTATCCACTACATCTGGTGCAGGAGACCTAGAAGAACAAGGCTGCATTCTGCCTTTTAGTAGCAGTTCTCTGAGAAGATGCTTAGTGTCTCTTCATGCTGTAAAAAGCAGGCAGATCTGGGTTAAATAGACTGCTGAATGCAGGCTTTAGGGTAAGGGGAATATATATATTTATATATATATATATATGTATATGCAGCTTACAGCCACTGTTATAAAGCTAGAACAGGAACACATAGACTCTTGAACACGAACAAAACATGACTCCAGTGGTCTAATACTGTTATGTACACAATAAAATAATACTCCATAAGTGTAGATAAATAGGTAACTCAAAAGGGAAACACTTTTAAAAGCATGACATGTTAAACTGCAAGACAGACAGACAAAACTAGGGACTCAACATGGGTCACAGGTTAGGCATCTGGTTTGATGGCTGCCAACAGACTAAAACATTAGTGGGGCACAACACTGGATTTTGAAACTGCAATGTCTTGATGCCAGACAGTTTCTTCCCTCCCCTACCCCCCAACTCAAAACTGAAGAGTCTCATTTTGTGGTTTGTGGCAGCACAGGAACCAACAAGTTTGAGAGTGTTACAAGGGAGCTCGCTTTAACACCCTCTGAAGGAGTCTTATATTCCAAGTGCCACCTTAGGAATATGTAAAAAGGCCAGTGGCACTTGCTGTGATACTGATATGACAATAACAACCCACACCCCTCCCCCAAACAAACAAACCCCAGACTCAAACGGGCTCCTGCAAAGGCTGTAGAAGTGGAAACGAGCGAGAGCTGAAGGAGGAGGAAATCTCACCTAACAGTTAGCTGAACAAACGAAAGAGAGAGAACATCAGCACAAGAGTGTCCCTGAATGTTTCAAGGTGCAATGAAAAAAAGTTGGGTGGTTTTGTTTGTTTGCAAACTTGAAGATGGGTAAAGGTAAACAAGCAGCTTTTCAAAACAAGGCCTTCGGTACTTGCTAAAACACTTGGGTTACTGAAGTGCAATCAGATTATTTCCAGGTCTCTAGTGTCACAGTTCTGTCCAGAGAGCAAAGAGAAGAAAACATTTAACAAGTCATTAACTGCCTATGCCACACTGTCAGAGTCTACATGCAGCAAGTCAGCACACAACCACTTGCTGCCCACAGGCCAAAGAGAAGCGCAGGCTTTTGGGTTTTCATCGACAAGAACGATAGTTTCAAAGCCATGGACATAAGCAAAAATCTTAAGCATAACATAATCAACTCTAAATTAGAAAGGCAAGCGCTTCCTTCACTAAAAAGTGAATGGTTTTGATCAGAACAAGCAGCTGACACCATGAAATCCATCTCTTCCCATGGCCCAGTTAGCTGTGGCCCCAAGGGAAGATCAGTAGGCGGCTGAAGGTGACGAGACGCAGAGCGACAGAGGAGACTCAGGGAAACAGTTCAGGCTAGGAAGTGCTACACTTTATTAAACAAAAGTGCTACACATCACTGAAGGAAAATGTGGACAACAGTCTTGGCTTTTTTTCCCCACTACCACTCATTTCAACTGCTCACACCCCATTTCTCTCACGGAAAGGGATCTGCTGCTGGGGTTCAGCTCTAAGACCAGAGAAGTTTAGTCGGACTCTAGCTTCTGAAGCCTCTCTGACCTCCTATGCTTGTACTGCATCAGGGCTGGCCTTCAAGTCCTGTGGCTTCAGAGCAGCCTGCTTTTTGGATAATTCAGAGTATTGTATGTGCAGCTTTATTGCTCCTCTCAGAATGCAACACAACTGTGGGGAGTTTAAGGTTGTGTCTTACCCCCCCCTCTCAGTGGAGTGAAAAGGACCTACTACAGTAAGTACAAGGGCGGTAATACCTTGCCAGGGCCTGAGGAGACCTTGGAAGACCAGGCAGGACAGCAAGAGGAAGCTACAAGACATGCCTAGGAGTGGAAAGGTCTTATCTGCAGAGTTACATCAGATACCTTCTGAACTGTCAGTATCTTCAAATGCAACATGTGCCATTTAAGACAGCATAGAAAAGCCTAAAAATGCAACAGCTGGGCTTGTGTGCTGGTACAGGTGCTTCACAGGGGCTCAGCTGTGTCTTTGGAAGAGCCTTAATGTTGGGCCTAGGTGCTGTCTAAAGCAAGTCCCTAAAAAGGCATCAGTTGGGACTCCTTCTGACAGAACAGAAGTTACAAGCACTAAAAGAAAGAGCTTTCCCTCAGTCAACACATTGGAAAAAGTGCCTCACAAAGAAGAAGCTGAAGTTAAGGCAAGGAGAGTAAAATGTAAGGAAGTTAATTACCTAGGCAGAGGGAAGAGACAAGACAGGGAAATCAGCTGGGATTACCTGATGACGCATCTATAGGTTTGGTCAATGAATTCACTGCACCATCTTCCTCATAAGCCAATTTGGGACTAGAAGGTATGTAGTAGCAGCATCATTCAAGTTGTGTTTACAGTCCCCAGCAGAGATGCTGTCTGAGCTCAGCTTAGCTGACCTGAATGTACTCCATCATGAACTCCTCAAAAGTCCAGGAGCCAGATTTGCATTCAGATTCTGAATGAGTCCCATGTATGATCAGCCATTAACCACACCTCTGGGTCACCAACAACTGCTTCTTTTGCAGGATGGTAGGGTAAGGAAAAAGAAAAGAAAAGAATGGCTACTTGTATTGCAGTTCTGTATGTTTAACCTTTAGACTGATTACAGGCCCAGCCCATTAGCAGTCTGCATACTTTGCAAGGCACTGAATATCCTGGAGGACGTGCCCAGATGAGCTGCCACAGCTGCCATGCAGGACATCCCATCCAGGAGGCAACTCACACACACACAGCCCTTAGGAAAGCTCTGCTTCCAGAAATTTGGGCTAAGAAAGCAACAACTTTAAAGCCCTGCACCACTGTGAGAAGTTCTGGGCCCCTCAGTTCAAGAAGGGCCCCAGGGAACTGCCTCTGAACGAGTCCAGCACAGAGCCTAAGATGCTGAGGGAGTGGAACATCTCCTGCTGAGAAAAGGCTGAGGGAGCTGAGGCTCTTGAGCTTGGAGAAGAGGAGCCTGAGGGGTGACCTCTACTTCTTGGAGATACTCAAAACCCACCTGGATGCCTTCCTGTGTGACCTACTCTAGGTGATCCTGCTGGCAGGGGGATAGGACTGGATGAGCTTTTGAGGTCCCTTTCAACCCTTAACATCCAAAGACAGGACAAGGGGCAATGGGTGCAGGCTGGAGCACAGGAGGTCCAGGGGACATAAGGAAAACTTTTCCACTGCAAGGTGACCGAGCCCTGGTGCAGGCTACACAGAGGGATTGTGGAGTCTCCTTCTCTGGAGACTTTCCAACACTACCTGGATGTGTTCCTGTGTGACTGCCTAGGTGATCCTGCTCTGGCAGGGGGGTTGGATTGGATGACCTTCAAGGTCCCTTGCAACACCTACCATGCTGTGATTAAAATCTATTAAGTAGTCTTCATTGTCCCCTTTTTTAATCCAGTTAAGTTTTTAAACACCAAACTGAGCCTCAGAAGCCTGACAACACTTAAAACAGATTTAACACCTAAACCCAGATGACTGAGATCAATTTTCACTCATTCTTATGAAAATCACAAAAAAGTCCTTCTGCTCCATCACTGAAGGAAGATTCATTGATCATCACTTGAAGAAAAAAAGTAAAGAGTTCACAATGTAATTTGAACATCTTTAGCATTTAGATGAGCAGGAGGGGAGAGGGGATGAGCGGGAGAGGGAATAGAATAGAATAGACCAGACCAGACCAGACCAGGTTGGAAAAGCCCTTAGAGATCATCAAGTCCAACCTATCATCCAATCACAACCTAATCAACTAACCCATGGCACCAAGCACCCTATCAAGTCGCCTCCTGAAAATCTAGTGATGGTGACCTCCAACACCTCCCCAGGCAGCCCATTCCAATGGGCAATCACTCTCTCTATGAAGATTCTTCCTAACTCCAGCCTAAACCCCCTGGGCAGCCTGTGATGTGTCTCTTGTTCTGGTGCTGCTTGCCTGGGAGAAGGACCAACCCTATGCTGTCTACAACCTCCCTTAAGCTGTTGTAGAGAGCAATAAGGTCACCCCTGAGTCTTCCAGGCCAAGCACCAACCAGCTCCCTCAGCCTCTCCTCACAGGGTTGTTTCCAAGCCCCTCCCAGCTTGTTGCCCTTTCTGGACACCTTCCAGCACTCAACACTTTCCTAAACTGAGGGGCCCAGAACTGGACACAGGACTCAAGGTGTGGCCTAACCAGTGCTGAGCACAGGGGCACAATGACCTCCCTGCTCCTGCTGGCCACAATCTGTTCTGTGCAGGCCGGATGCCATGGCCCTCTGGCCACCTGGGCACACTGCAGGCTCATGTTCAGCACCATCAACCAGTACCGCAGGTCCTCTCTGCCTGGCCGCTCTCCAGCCACTCTGACCCCAGCCTGTAGCACTGCCTGGGGTTGCTGTGGCCAATGTGCTGAACACATCCAAGTGCCGGGTTCTATCTCCTGCCCTTGGACTCTGCCCATCTGTCCAGCCTGTCGAGGTCTCTCTGCAAGGCCTCTCTACCCTCCAGCAGATCAACTCCTGCCCCCAGCTTGGTGTTGTCTGCAAATTTACTGATGATGGACTCAATGCCTCATCCAGATCATCAATAAAGATGTGAAGAGCATGGGGCCCAGCATGATCCTGGGCACACCACTGGGCCTGGCTGCCAGCTGGCTGTGGCACATTCACCACCACTCTCTGGGCTCAGCCTCCAGCCAGTTCTAACCCAGCTAGAGTGCTCCTGCAAGCCAGGGGCTGACAGCCTGGCCAGGATTTTGCTCTGGGGGATGGTGTCAAAGGCCTTGCTGAGGTTCAGGTAGACCACATCCACAGCCTGCCCCACAGCCACCAGGCAGACAAGCAGGAGAGGGGGTGAGCAGGAGAGGGCAGAGGGGTGAGCGAGAGGGCGAGGGGGTGAGCAGGACGGCGGGGCAGGGGGTGAGCAGGAGAGGGCAGAGGGGGTGAGCAGGAGAGGGCAGAGGGGGGGAGGAGGGGAGGGCAGAGGGGGTGAGCAGGAGAGGGCAGGGGGGTGGAGCAGGAGAGGGCAGAGGGGGTGAGCAGGAGAGGAGAGATTTTCCCATAGTAGATGGGAATGTTTTATGTTCAAAAAGTCAGAATGTGCACTAACTAAAACCAACCCAAACCTTCCCATCAGGGGAAGCCTTTGTGCTGTACCTACTGCTCCAGTGCAACTGGAACTGTTCTAGAGCTTTCTGTTGGCTGTTTTCTGTTAGTGTGAGGTTTGATGAGGCCAAGTGCCAGGTCCTGCACTTAGGTCCAACAACCCAACGTAAGCTACAGACTTGGAGATGTGTGGTTGCCAAGCTGTAAACTGGAGAGGGACCTGGGGACCTGAGCATGAGTCAGCAGTGGGCTAGGCGGCCAAGCAAGCCAATGGCATCCTGGCTTGGATTAGAAGCTCGCTGGCCAGCAGGGACAGGGATCTGATCTCACCCTGTGCTCAGCACTGCTGAGGCACACCTCAAGTGCGGGGTTCAGTCTGGGCCCTGTAGGAAGGACACTGAGGCTTGGGCATGTCCAGAGAAGGGCAATGAGGCTGGTGAAGGGCCTGGAGCACGAGGCCTACGAGGAGCATCTGAGGGAGCTGGGGTGTCCGTCTGGAGAAGAGGAGGCAGTGGGAGACCACATTGCTCTCTGCAACTCCCTGCAGGGAGGTTGGAGTAAGGAAGGGGCCAGCTCTTCTCTTGGTGGCATGTGACAGGACTATAGGAGATGGTTACAAGCTCTGCCAGGGGAGGTTCAGGCTGGGTAATAGTAAATATTTCTTTACTGAAGGGTTCTCCAACATTGAATGGTCTGCCCAGGGCAGTGGTGGAGTCACCATCCCCGGGGGTGTTCAAGAACATGTGGACAGGCACCTTGGACATGTCAGTGTTGAACCTTCAGTGCTGGGTCAGGGGTGGACTGGATGATCTTCCAACAGATATATTCTGTGATCCTTTCTTTTAGTGCAGTCTCTCCTCCCTCTTGTTTGATTTTTTTCTGTTGATGAGAAGGACTGCTGCCCATTGCAAGAGCAAAGATTCAAGGCGTGCAGCCATGTTTAACCCTGGTACAGGGCTGGTCTGTTCCTCCCTTCTTAGCAGAGGCAGTGCTGTGAACACAGTGCCATCTAAACAAGCAATCATCCGGATTAACTGCCTCTGTGTGAAGCACTACACTGAAGCACCACACCCACATGCCTGCAGCAAGCCAGAGAAACACCACGAGCTGGCAGGTGAAGGGTTTAAATTTAGTGCTGTTGAGCCTTGCTTCAATTTAAATATAATAGAGAGAGATTTCTTGTGCTGACTGCTCTGGCAGTAAAGCAGCCCAGTGACAGAGACTCACCTGGAAACCCTGCAATTCAGCAACACTTTTCAAGTCACCTCCATTCATAAACTTTCAGGCCTTCAGCTCTGACACATCTTGTTCCTCAGCTTCTGCAGAGATCAAGCTGTGTGCAGTTTCTAAACCACTCTCCTCCTCCTCCTTGACTTCCTGGGGTTAAGTCAACACCATTTAGCTTTCCTGAAAGCGGGGAGAAAGAACAGGAAGAGAAAAAAACATAAAGATGAATTAAAAGAAGAGCTTCAGTAAGAGAATGGCTGATCTAAATGAAGGAAAAAGTGCCCAAATGACCTTCCCTAACCAAAATTGAGGGACCTTGGCTTCAGCAGAATCATCTCTCTCCATACAGGCTGCCTCTAACAACATGGTATTTGCTCAATCTTTAAAAAACACACTTGTAAAATGAAAACTTCCTGTCTGCATTTCACTCTCAGTTCATTGTTGCCTTTAGTCATTTTGACTGTTACCTGTGGTAGAGAGCAGGCAATGATCTAAATCTCTGTTCAAGCAGAAAGCTCCTGGCATTTCTGGGGCTGTGTCTCACCATCACACTGCCAGTGAACTTTTTAATGATGCTGAAAGATCCTGAGACACCAACTGCCACTGACACCTCACCAAGTTTCTACCTGGCTGATCAGTCTTCTCGAGACTCAGCTCTTCCTCCTCTTCATATCCTCTCCCTCCATGGCTCAGAGACAGCCTCCCTTCATTCTGCAACTGAATTGCCAGTGTATTACTCACAGAACTCAGCTCCCCTCCAGCTTGTCACAGTCCCAGCTCCTACACAGGACTCCTCTGTACCCAGCAGTAAGGCCAGGTTAGCCCAAAGGCTAACAGACAATCAGCTCACCCAGCAACACATGAGCTGCTGAGCCAGAGCTGTGAGGGAATCACAGGATGTTAGGGGTTGGAAGGGACCTCCAGAGACCCCCCTGCCAGAGCAGGACCAGAGAATCCAGCACAGGTCACACAGGAACATCCAGACAGGGCTGACAGTCTTCAGAGCTGAAGACTACACAGCTCCCTGGGCAGCTGCTCCAGGGCTCTGAGCTCTCATAGTAAAGAAGTTCCTTTCATATTGAGGTGGAACCTCCTGAGCTGTAGTTTATATCCACTGCCCTTGTCCTATGCCAGGGTACAAGTGAGCAGAGCCTGTTCCCTCCTTCTGACCCCCAGCCTCAGATATTTATAGACATTTATTAGATCCCCTCTCAGTCTCTCTTCCCACACTGAACAGCCCCAGGGCTCTCAGCCTCTCCTCATAAGGCCTTAATCATTTTGTAGCTCTCTGTTGGACTCTCTCAAGTAGATCTCTGTCCTGCTGAACTGGGGAGCCAAGAACTGGATGCAATATTCCAGGTGAGGTCTCACTAGGGCAGAGTAGAGTGGGAAGAGAACCCCCCTGGATCTACTGCCCACACTCCTCTTAATGCACTCCAGGATCCCATTTGCCATCCTGGCCACAAGGGCACACTGCTATCTGTGAACCACTTCCATCTCCTACCTACCAACTATTCCTGAGTCGTTTTCCCCCTCATTCCTCCACATATTTATTGCCTTTCAGCTACATGAAGACAGGGGTCTTTGCATGTTCAGAGAAGAACATCTACTCTTCAATATAACATGCATCATTTACCACACTCCTCAGGTCACCACATTAACAGATACCTCTCTCTGGTTTGCTACAGCAATCCAAAGGGCATCTAGATTTGCTTTAAGCTGAAAAGATGGAGAGAGACTTGAAGAACAGGTCTTATGAGGAGCAACTGAGGGAACTGAGGTTTGCTTAGTGGGAGAAGAGGAGGCTGAGAGGGAGACCTCATTGCTCTCTATAGCTACCTGAAACGAGGTGGAGCCACTGGGGGTGGTCTCTCTTCCCTAGTATGGTGAATGAGGAAATGACCTCAAGCTGCACCAAGGGAGGTTTAGGTTGGATTTTAGGAACGATGCCTTCTGCTGCAAGAGTGCTCAGGGATTGGCACAGGCTGCCCAGGGAGGTGGTGGAGTCCCATCCCTGGAGGTGTTCAAGAAACCTGTGGC
>CM037644.1:3576979-3695417 GCA_015227895.2 Colaptes auratus
TTGGGGCTGTTCAGTTGGAGAAGGGAAGGCTCTGAGGTGACTCATTGTGGCCTTCCAGTATCTGCAGGGGGCTACAAGAAGGCTGGGGGGACTTTTGAGGGTGTCGGAGGGATAGGATAGGGGGAGTGGAATGAAGCTGGAGGGTGGGGAGATTCAGGTGGAGGTGAGGAGGAAGTTCTTCCCCATGAGAGTTGTGAAGGCCTGGAATGGGTTGTCCAGGGAGGGGTTGAGGCCCTGTCCCTGGAGTGTTTAAGCCCAGGCTGGATGAGGCTCTGGCCAGCCTGCTCTAGTGTGGGGTGTCCCTGCCCATGGCAGGGGGGGTGGAACTAGATGATCCTTGTGGTCCCTTCCAACCTGACTGAAACTATGAAACTATGACTTGTGATCTTAAAGGTCTCTCTAACCAAATGATTCTGTGTTCTCTGATCAGGACCAGTCCTGGGGATACAGCTGGGTCCTTCTCCAAGAGTAGCAAAAGAAGTCCTGGTGTCTCCTTAGGGTTGGCTGATCTCCGGCACGTTCAGACCTGTGGTCTTCAACTAGCAGATCTGCAAGGGGTTGTAGGCAGCCTGCCAAGCCTGTCAAGCTGCTCCATGCACACTCAATCTGCGCCTCTGGAGACTAAGTTGAAGCAGAAGGACTGGGAGACAGAGCTGGAAAGAGAACATGGCCAGGTTGAACCCAGTTCATTTAAGACCAGTTTGTCTAAGATCCTTTTGGGCCTCAAGGTCAAGACTTAGGGTCTGGAGAGCAAGTCTTCTGTGGAGTGGCTAAAGGAACTGAGATTGTTCAGTCTGGAGAAGAGGAGGCTGAGGGGAGACCTCATTACCCTTTACTACTCCTGAAAAGGAGGCTGGAGAGTGAGGTGGTCTCTTCTCCCTAGCAGTAAGTGACAGGACAAGAGGGAATGGCCTTGAGTTACACCAGGAAAGGTTTTGGTTGGATCTTAGGAAGAATCCCTTCACTGCAGGAGTGGTCAGGCACTGGAACAGGCTGCCAGGAGGTGGTGGAGTCCCCAGCCCTGGAGGTGTTAAAGAGCCATGTAGCCATGGCACCTGGGGGCATGGATGGGGTGGCCATGGTGGTGAGCTGATGGTTGGACTTGATGAGCTTAGAGGTCTGCTCCAACTGAAACATTCCTATGGCTCTCTGACTTGAGCTTGTGCTGAAGGTCTAAATCTAACTGTAGGCACACACACAGGCACTCAGCTCCCTGCTGCTCAAAGGCAGAGGCTTGGCATCTTCCTGTGACACAGCAAAGAGCACAAGAAGGGGGAAGCAGGGATAGGAGCAGGAAATGGACTTCCTCATGCAGTTGTCCAAAGCCAGCCCTTTGCTCTCAGTACTGCTGCAGCCTCTCCTCACCTGGGGCATGGCCGTCCTGGGCTGCTGCCATGGGTCTGTGTGGCGCCTGTGCCCCACATGCTGCACCTTCTGCTCCCATCCTGACCTAGTCAGGAGTGGGGCCAGGAGCTGAACAAAACTGTAGGCCAAGGAAGCAGCTCTTGATTTATGCACAGCCTTGGTGTCACTTGGTTTCTCAGCAGCAGCAGCCAGAGGTCTGCCATGTCTGCAACGGTGACAGGTGACGCGGAAGCAGTGCCAGCCGGGAGCGTGCGTGGAGGGAGCTGCAGAGCAGATGGCAGCAGGGAAACAAACTGGGAGCTGCCACAGGATAGGCCCTGGCAGCAGGCAAGCTGTGGATGGAGGCAGATGGGAACAGCTCTCTTATCTCTCCACACTTGTGCATGCCTTTATTTCCAGACCTGTTATCTCCTGACCCTTCTACCCTCTCGCTGCATCCCCATCCTTCTTTCCCCCCCCTCCCCTTCTTATCCTGCCACGGTTTCCCCTTTTGTTTCCCATCCACTCTGAGTTCATGAGGGGTTACCCAGTCTGCTTCATTGGAAAGCTATTTCTAGCTCCTCTAACTACCTACACAGATGACCCTGAAAGCTTCTCTTGGCACTGAAAGGCTCCGCACATAGATGTGACCCAGCTGGAGTTGAGCATGGAGGAGGGAAAACACTCTGTGTGCCCTTGCCATGTGCTGCCCATTTCCTGCTCCACCATTCCCACCTGGGGGCATGGGGCTCAGCTGCTGCCTGCTGTGTGCATCCCTCTGGCACAGCCTGTCCGGGAGTGCTTGGGTGTGTCTGTTGAGTGGGGGTTCTGTGTCCGTGTTTTCTCCGGCTCTGTGGGTCCTTGTGGTCTTGTCATTCAGAGCAGGGAGCTGAGCCAGGATGAGTCTTCTCAATTGTTTTTGTGGTACTTCAAGAGGAAGTGCCAGTTTTGGACTGAGCTGGCTGCTTGGGAGGACCTCCCTATGGGGACAGGCTGAGGGGCAGGGTCTTCATCTTGGAGAAGTGGAGGTTGTAGGGAGAGCTTAGAGCAGCCTTCCAGTGCCTGAAGGGGTACTGGAGAGCTGGGGAGGGACTTGTGACAAGGGCTGGGAGTGCCAGGATGAGGGACAACAGCTTTGAGCTGGCAGAGGGGAGAGTGAGACTGGAGATGAGGAAGAAATTCTTGAGAGTGAGGGTGGGGAGACACTGGCACAGGTTGCCCAGGGAGGTTGTGGCAGCCTCTCCCTGGGAGGTGTTCAAAGTCAGGTGGATGATGCCTTGAGCACCTGGGCTGGGGGGAGGTGTCCCTGCCCATGGCACAGTGAAGGTTGGACTAGATGATCTTTGGAGGTCCATTCCAGCCCCTAACATTCTGTGATTCAGTTAGGGGCTGGAAGGGACCTCAAAAGCTCATCCAGGACCCCAGCACAGGGAGGGTTGGAAGGAACCTCTGGAGGTCATCTAGTCCAACCCCTCTGCTAACAAAGGTTCATCCAGAGCAGAATCACAGAATCACAGGGGCTGGAAGGGACCTCAAAGCTCATCCAGTCCAACCCCCCTGCCAGAGCAGGAGCACCTAGAGCAGGTCACACAAGGAACACGCCAGGTGAGTTTGGATATCTCCAGAGAGGGAGACTCCACAGCCCCCTGGGCAGCCTGTGCCAGGGCTCTGTCACCCTCACAGGGGGAAAAAATTCTTCCTCCTGTTCCCATGGAGCTTCCTCTGCCTCAGCTTCCACCACTGCCCCTTGTGCTGGCACTGGGCATCACCCAGCAGAGCCTGGCTCCAGCCTCTGGGCACTCCCCCTGCACAGCTTTACAGACCTGAGGTGAACGAGGGATGCTAACCCCATGCTGCCTGGTGCAGCCCCAGCTGGTGGGACTGTGCTGGTCCTGTGCTGGGAGAGCAGCAGCCTCCAAGCTGGAGCATGGAGGTGCTGTGACACCTCCCTGCACGGCAGGACAAGCCGGGAGCAGTCTGGGGCTCTTGTTTGACGGGGCAGGACCAGTGAAGGGCTGGTGTGCTGCTTTTCCCCCCTGTGCAGGTGGTGACTGTGCAGTGCGAGCATGGTCATGGAAGCAGAGGGTGCAGTGTTACCTCGGGGGGTTGACAGGTGCTCCTCTGCTGCTGGGATTTTACTGCTGCCCGCTGCTTGCTTTGATGATTCTGACTAACAGTTCATCAATGCCTGGTTACACCAGCTCTATTTAGGACCTTCTGCGTGGTGACTGACAGCAGGATGTGTGAGCAAGCTGAGACCTTTCCTGGCAGCACCGGTGGGGCAAGAAAAATACTCTGGCAACCACGACGTGAATCATTGTCTATCCGAGTGGATGATAATATGGGCCAGTCATGCCACCTTGCTGTCAGGCCTGTCTGATGGGGTCAGGGTGTTCAGCCCAGCTCCCTGGAGCCCTCCAGGGCAGGTTTGATGCTCAAAACATGAACACTCAAGCTTGCATGCCCTGCTGTGCGTGCCCTGCTGTGCGTGCCCTGCTGCGCCCTCGCCGAGACGTTCCCCTGGGACCTGCGGGTGCGTGGTGCCCGGCTGGCAGAGAAGGGCTCAGAGGGGCGCGGCACACTTCCCTCCTGGGGCATCCTCGCTTTCCTGGGGGTGTCTGCTCCCTGCTGTGTTTCACAGGGCACTTGTGCTGTTCCTGGCCATGACAATGTGTTTAATCACAAGAATCAACCCGGTTGGAAGAGACCTTCAAGATCGTTGAGTCCAGCTGATCACCCAGCCCTGACTAATCAACCAGACCATGGCACTAAGTGCCTCATCCAGGCTGTTCTTGAACACCTCCAGTGGTGGTGACTCCACCACCTCCCTGGGCAGCACATCCCAATGGCCAACCTCTCTTTCTGGGAAGAACTTCTTCCTAACATCCAGCCCAAACCTTCCCTGGCACAGCTTGAGACTCTGTCCTCTTGTTCTGGTGCTACTTGCCTGGGAGAAGAGACCAACCCCCACCTGGCTACAACCTCCCTTCAGGGAGTTGGAGAGAGCAAGAAGGCCTCCCCTGAGCCTCCTCTTCTCCAGGCTAAGCAACCCCAGCTCCCTCAGCCTCTCCTCACAGGGCTCCAGACCCCTCCCCTGAGCCTGTGTGGATGAAGAGGGGCTTGGAGAGGAGATGAGAGTTGTCTCAAGGTCCTACAGCTAAAACCAGCCAAGGGACTAAGCTCAGCCCTGTCCTCTCAGCAAGAGTTGTTCCTCAGCCTGTCCCTGCTGCACTGACCAAGGAGGTCCCCAGCCAAGGAGGCTGGTGTGTGCATCCCTCTGGCACAGCCATGTCCTTGAGGGTTGTGCTCTGGATGGGGGTGCCTCCCGTGCCAGGGTTTCTCTGCCTTGTGCTTGTCTTGTCCTTGCATGCAGAGCAGGGGAGCTGAGCCAGGTTTGAGTCTTCTCAAGTGTTTTTGTGGTACTTCAAAGAGGAAGTGCCCAGTTTTGGACTGAGCTGGCTGCTTGGGAGGACCTCCCTATGGGGACAGGCTGAGGGAGCAGGGTCTTTCCATCTTGGAGAAGTGAAGGTTGTAGGGAGAGCTTAGAGCAGCCTTCCAGTGCCTGAAGGGGTAGTGGAGGGCTGGGGAGGGACTGTGACAAGGGCTGGGAGTGCCAGGATGAGGGACAACGCTTTGAGCTGGCAGAGGGGAGATTGAGACTGGAGATGAGGAAGAAATTCTTGAGAGTGAGGCTGGTGAGACACTGGCACAGGCTGCCCCCTCCCTGCTCTAACCATGGGGAGCAAAGGTCACTGCTCCCTTCTGGGGGAAGCTGGAGAGGGCTGCTGGGTGGGAGGGTGCCAGAGCTTCACGTGGGGAGCTAGAAACAGGAATGAGGAGGGCTGCTGGTGGAAGCTCAATGTGCACTGCCAAAACCCCAACTCATGTCCTAATTATGCTCTGTGCCCAGCAAGATTAGCACAGGAAAGGATCAGGTGTTAGGGTTCCTCTTACCATCTGAATTGTGCAAACAATTTGCTGGAGCTGGTTGAGGAGCTGAGGCAGAACAAGCTGAGGCTGGGGTTTTGTTTCCCCCCAGCCAAACTGTTGCAGCGTGCTGGCGTTGCCAGGCTCCATCTGCTGCACAAGTGGATCCGTGCCGTGCTCTTTTGGCACAGCCTGCTGTCAGTGATGGCCTTTTCCAGGCCACACTGGAAACCTGGAGATGTTGGGATGCTAGTGAGATGTTGACCACCTGTGCATGCTGCCTAAGGGGCCCTAAGATGGGTGTAATGACCCAGGGAGGTTCTCCTCCCCTTCTACTCTGTGCTGGTGAGGCCACACCTGGGTATTGTGTCCGCTTCTGGCCTCCACACTTCAGGAGGGACAGGGGACTTCTGGAGAGTCCAGTGGAGGCTACCAAGGTGCTGGAGAGAGTGGAGCATCTCTGTGAGGAGGAGAGGCTGAGGGACCTGGGGCTGTTTAGCCTCTGGAGAAGAGCAGCCTGGGAGGGGATCTGATCATGTTGATCATTATCTAAAGGTGACCCTGCTCTGGCAGGGGAGCTGGACTAGATGACCTCCAGAGGTCACTTCCATTCCCCACCATTCTGTGGTTTTGTGAAGGCTCAAGGGATCACCAGGTCCCCTGCTAGAGGTGGAGGCTGTGCTTGGCCTTGTGTGTGTGTCAGGGAGCTCGTGGGACCCCTGCAAGAGGGCAGAGGTTCCTCGCTCCTGGCTGTAGCGGGACCGGTTGGGCTGAAGCCGTCGGTTTGGCTGTTTGGAGGCCAGACACCACTGAGGTGGGTGCTGTGGAAGGAATGATAAACATTGGCTCTTCCCAGTGGCTGTCTGGGAGGCTGAGTGACTTTCCCACGGGCAGTGTGGAGGCAGGATTAGCAGCTGGCTGTCCCTGGCCCCCAGCCCTGAGCCTGCACCGACACCAATTGCATAACCCAGAGCAAGGACGTGGCCCTGGAGCTGCTGCAGCCCCTGCGTCCCCATGGGGACAAGCCCTGGACCAGAGCTCCCTCTGCTCCCTCTTGCCACTGGGGTGGACAGAGGTTGGTTGGAGCTGTGGAGCTGGGGTCTTCAGGGAGCTTTGTGGCTGCCCCAGCCAAGCCCAGCCATAGTGGATGCTGGAGAAGCTCTGTAAGCGTGGAACCTGACTTTGGATGTGCTGCTGGTCAGGGACTTGCTCACTTGGGATAGTTGATGCCTGGAGCTTCCTTGGGGTAAAAGTTGGATTCTGCTTCTCTGGAGACTATCAAAACCCATCTGGATGTGTTCCTGTGCAAGGGGCAGGAGAGACTGAGGGAGCTGAGGGCTCTTTAGCTTAGAGAAGAGGAGACTGAGAGGTTACCTCATGAATGGTTATAAAGATGTGCAGGGTGACTGCCAAACTGCTCCCTGCTTGTCCTGCCGTGCAGGGAGGTTCACAGCACCTCCATGCTCCAGCTCGGAGGCTGCTGCTCTCCCAGCACAGGACCAGCACAGTCCCACCAGCTGGGGCTGCACCAGGCAGCATGGGGGTTAGCATCCCTCGTTCACCTCAAGGTCTGTAAAGCTGTGCAGGGGGAGTGCCCAGAGGCTGGAGCCAGGCTCTGCTGGGTGATGCCCAGTGCCAGCACAAGGGGCAGTGGTGGAAGCTGAGGCAGAGGAAGCTCCATGGGAACAGGAGGAAGAATTTTTTTCCCCTGTGAGGGTGATAGAGCCCTGGCACAGGCTGCCCATATCTCCTTCTCTGGAGATATTCAGAACTCACCTGGCTGTGTTCCTGTGTGACCTGCTCTAGGTGCTCCTGCTCTGGCGGGGGGTTGGACTGGATGAGCTTTGGAGGTCCCTTCCAGCCCCTGTGATTCTGTGATTCTGCTCTGGGTGAACCTTTATTAGCAGAGGGGTTGGACTAGATGATCTCCAGAGGTTCCTTCCAACCCTCCCTGTGCTGGGGTCCTGGGCCAGGTATTGTAGTTGTACCAGCAGCAAAACTTGAGTGTGACACTTGTGTTGAAGAGAAGTCATAGAATCAGTAAGGTTGGAAAAGACCTCAGAGATCATCAAGTCCAACCTGTCACCCAACACCTCCTGACTACTAAACCATGGCTCCAAGTGCCACATCCAATCCCCTCTTGAACACCTCCAGGGATGGGGACTCCCTGGGCAGCACATCCCAATGGTTAACAACTCTCTCTGTGAAGAACTTTCTCCTCACCTCCAGCCTAAGCTTCCCTGGTGTAGCTTGAGACTGTGTCCTCTTGTTCTGGTGCTGGGTGCCTGGGAGAAGAGACCAAACCCCTTCCTGGCTACAACCTCCTTCAGGAGTTTGGAGAGAGCAAGAAGGTCTCCCCTGAGCCTCTCTCTCCAGGAAGTCTGACCTCCTCCATGGAGGTATCTTCTGTTCCTCCTGTAGGCTGTCAGCTGGATTCTCAGGGGTACAGCCCCTGCCCTTTCTGGGCCCTGCAGCCGGGGACAGCCCCTTGCCCGTTCCTGGGAGCGCAGCCGCTCCAGCCCCCACGGGGCTGTGATCCACCCCTTCCCCTCAGCACCGCCAGTGCAGGATGGGTGTTGGGTCTGTAACTATCTCAGGACTGTTATGAGGCACAATTTAGGCTCCAAGCAAGGCCAACATGTAGTAGTGTGGGGTCAGGTTCCTAGGGCACACTTTGCCGTTGCGACCTAATTTGGGTGCTGAGTAGCCGGGCAGGTATTACATGTTGCTACAGGGACCTAGAGAGGTCTCGGGGATCCTAGTCGCCCCTTGGATCACATAAATGGTAAGAATTTGCAAGGGGGGATTAAGGTTGTGATCTCTGGGGAGGGGAGTGGACATCTGGTAGGAGCCCTGTCCATATTAATAGCCTCCTTTAAATGTATGTTATCAAAGGAAGGAGCTCATGATCGGCCAGGGACCGGCCACTCTCTCACCTAAGGGGCTGCTGCTGGCTTGGGGCTGCTCACCATGGCTTTCCACAGGCACACAGGTAAAGTGGGACATGCTGCCAGGCAGGTGCTGTGGGGGAAGCCCCCACCTGAGCAATACCTGGTAAATGGGGGAGAAAAGGTTTTGCTTGTGACCAGGTTCCGCACCAAGCAAAAGACTTATGAGTGCAAGCTCGGCAACCTGCAGCTGATGGTGGCAAACAGGCTCCTTAGCAGTGTGGGGGACTGGTCGGGGGAGCACAGTGATGGCAAACAGGCTCCTAGCAGTGTGGGGGACTGGTGCTGGGAGCACAGTGATGGCAAACAGGCTCTCTAAGCAGTGTGGGGGATGGTGCTGGGAGCACAGTGGTGATGGTGACCTCATCTCTCTTGCCAGAGGCATTGGATGGGGAAGGGGTTCTGTATCTGCTGCTGTGGGAAGGCTGGGCTCAGGCGTTTGTTTGAGGAAGAGGAAGGTGGTTCAGTGCTCCTCTTGCAGCCAGCTTGCCGTGGCAGTTACTGCAGTGAGCAGGGGAAGCCTGCAGCAGGGAAGCTGTGAACCCAGGAGGTTTGCTCTGCTCTGGGGAGGTTTGTAGTGACCCCTCTCTGATTTGTCTTGTAGATCAAATGGGCTCAGCCTCACCAGTGATAGGAAAAGGTTCTCTTTCCCTTCCCACTAGCACTGACAGGCTGCTTGAGAGCAGGTTTGCATGTCCCCTGTGGCATGAAGAAGAGTTTTGTCTTCTCTGTTCAGCCTGACTGAACTCCAGTGGAGTCCCTCCAGTTACAGACACATGAAAGCTCCTTGGGATTGCCAGAAGCTCAGCTGATGGTTAGGAGCTTCCCACGTGTGTGTGTCCAGCCTGTCCACAGCCCTGCATCACAGCACACAGCGCAGTGCCACTGCACCTCTTGGTGAGGCACAGGCCAGAGGGGAATCCTGCCTGGAGAGAGGGCACCAGGCTTGGGCCACAGCTCCCATGGGCATCAAAACAGCTGAATCTACCCATTTCTATTGCTGTAGAATCACAGAACTGTCAGGGTTGGAAGGGACCTCAAGGATCAGCCAGTCCGACCCCCCTGCCATGGGAGGGACACCTCACACTGCAGCAGGTTGCTCACAGCCACATCCAGCCTGGCTGCAAAACCTCAGCCTGAGGATTCCACCACCTCCCTGGGCAACCTGTGCCAGCTCTCTACACCCTCCTGGGGAACAACTTCTTCCTAACATCAATCTGAATCTAGTGCCACCACCAGGAGCCAGTGGTGCTCAGGAAACTTGGCTGGAAGCATAAGGCTTTTTAACACGGGGGGGAAAGTCACACCATGCTGTTCAGCTTCATGCTCCAAGGAACAGGCATGAGCATGAGGCTTCTGGCATGGCATAGAACTACTTAGGATCTGCTGGTGTGAGAGACAGACAACCAGGCAAGGAGGACTCCATTTACAAGGAGACACATGGAAACACCGAGGGGGGTGAGGGAAAAGTTGCCTGTCTCTGGCTGAGAGAGTTGGGGATGTTCAGCTGGAGGAGAGAAGGCTCTGGGGAGACCTCAGAGCTGCATCTCTGTATTTGAGGGGAGCTACAGGAAAGCTGGGGAGGGGACTTTTGACAGGGGCTTATTATGGTGACAATGGCTTTGAGCTGGAAGAGGGGAGATTGAGACTGGAGATGAGGAAGAAATTCTTTAGAGTGAGGCTGTGAGACACTGGCACAGGTTGCCCAGGGAGGCTGTGGATGCCTCATGCCTGCAAACGTTCAAGGCCAGGCTGGGTGAAGCCTTGAGCAGCCAGGGCTGGGGGAGGTGTCCATGCCCATGGCAGAGGGTTAGAAGCAGGTGAGCTTCAAGTTCCTTCCAACCCAAACCTTCTAAGTTACTGATTCTAAGTCACTCCTGGGGAGATTGTGATTAGACACAAGGGGAAAATGTTTCCCCATCAGAACTGGAATAATCTGCCCAGGGCTGGATTCCCAGCAGTCACACTTTGAAGATCAGCTGGAAAGGGTCACCTTGTCTAGACTGTGCTTTTTTTTTCCTGAGAGGAGCTGCTCCTCTTGTCCCTTCCAACCTGATAATGATTTCTACTTCGGTCATCCCACAAGCCCGCCTGACGCTGCAGCATCCTTTCGCTGCCCTCTCAGCTCTATCTTTCCTTTCTCCTCTCCCTCAGGGAGGTGTTCTCCGGGGCAAGGACCCCATGGATTTGCTGTTGTGCTGTAACATAGAATGTGAAGTGGCTTCTGAGCAGATGCTGCAGCTGGAATGCTGCCAACACGAAGTTCTAGCTCAACCTCCCCTCCCACGCCCCCGTGGGGTGTCCGTCTCCGCAGGACAGCTGCAGGGGGTACGCACTGCCTGCCCTGGAGGGCGAAGCCACAGCAGAGGAAAGCCTATGCTTGGCTTCTGGGGGGCACCTGCACTTGAGAAGGGCATCCAGCTGGTGAGGTGGGGGCAGATAGGTGCATGGCTGGGAACATGAGGAGCAACTGAGGAACTGGGGTTGTGTGTAATGTGGAGGAGGCACAGGGGAGACCTCATTGCTCTCTCCAACTCCCTGAGAGGAGGCTGGGAGTGAGGTGGAGGTGGTCTCTTCTCCCAAGAACAAGTGATGGCCCTAGAGAAAACGACCTGGGATTGCACCAGGAAGGTTTAGGTTGGATATGAGAAGGAACTTCTTCACTGAAAGAGTTCTCAAGGCAGGCACAGGTTGCTCGGGAGGAGGTTGGATCCTACCCCCTGGAGGGGTTAGAAAGTGAAGTGGGTTAGCAGCCGTGGTGGTGTTGGATTGATGATCTGGAGGTATTCTCTGGTCTGTAACTGAAGGATCTCAGAGGTCAAAGCTTCAGGCAGCCTCAGGGGAGGTGCTGAGCAGGGGACTTTGCACTTGAGCTGACTTTGGTTAAGTTTTGAAAGGTTGGGATTTCATTTTCTGACTCCAGCCAAAGTGCTCAGCCTTCCTCCAGGCACTGGGAGCCTGGTTAGCCTTAGCTGAGCTCTGTGTTAAGTGCAAAAGGCGGTGGGGGGGGGGGGGGGGGAGGTGTTTGCAGGGCTGGAGCAGTCTGGTTTTGAATAGCATGTCCCAGCTTCCCTGGGGAGCTGTGAGGATTAAATAATGATTGAGATGTGCTCAGACATGGTGGCAATAGGACCGCAGGGAACGCTCCTGCAAGCGCGGGAGGAACTTGGCGCGGTTCTTGTTCTAAATAAAGAAGCTTCCACTTTATCAACAGGGCAATTCTTCTTGAGTTATGGACTAGGAGATCACATGTGGCACAGCCTGGCAGAAGCAGAGCAATGCTCTCCCCTCGCAAGCCAGCCCCCTCACCCCCAGCAAAAAATGACCTGCGAGTGACCCTCCAGGAGCAGGGAAGGGATTTTCCCCCTGGACTCAGCACCGGTGAGGCCACACCTTGAGTCTGGGTTCAGTTGTGGAGCCTTCCCTCCAAGAAGGACATTGAGGTGATGGAGCAGGTCCAGAGAAGGGCAATGAAGCTGGGGAAGGGTCTGGAGAACAAGGCTGGGGAGGAGCAGCTGAGGGATGTTTAGTGTGGAGAAGAGAGGCCGAAGGGAGATCTCTGCTCTCTCTACAGCTCCCAAAGGGAGGCTGGAGGGAGGTGGGGGTTGGGCTCTTCTCCTTAGTGACATGTGACAGAAGGAGAGGAAAGGGCCTCAGGTTGCAGTGGGAAAGGTTTAAGTTGGACATGAGAAGAAACTTCTTCCCTGAAAGGGTTCTTAAAGGCTGGCACAGGCTGCCCAGGGAGGTGATGGAATCCCCGTCCCTGGAGGTGCTTCAGAGCAGCAGAGATGTGGTGCTGAGAGCCGTGGCTTAGCACTAGCCTCGGTATTTCTGGTAACCCACATGGCCATTGCATGGAGGAATGCTGAGAGGAGCATCTGAGGTGGGAGAGCAGGGGATGCCAGGCTGTGAGCTGGAACAGGCAGGTGTAGCCAGCACCTGGGGGGGTGGGAGCAGTGTTCACTCAGGCTGCTGAGAAAAATCAGTGATGGGAAGCCAAAAAGCAGCTGCTCCCTTCTTCCCTTACTGCCAGAGCATGCAGATGTGCACAGGGTTAACACCTTCAGCCAAACCTTTCTCCCCATGTGGCAGAATGATCCCTCAAGTTGAAGCACAGTTGCCTTGGTGTTTTGAGACCACACTTGAGGGCTCTTCCTTGGTGGTTTCTCACATTTGAACACGTTCCCCAGAGACATTAACACACATCCTCTGCTAAGTGCTTTGCTTATCAGCCATCTTCAGCTCCTTTGCTGAGTGCTTGGGTTTCATCTGGCCTGCAAGCCACTGCCTTGTGGCAGGGAGCTCAGACAGCTCAACTGAAGCAGGAGGAAGCAGCCCAGGGGCTGTGGGAGACAGGAACTCATGGAGGAAACAGACAGCTTTGGTGAGTGGCACTTCTTAGGCCTGTACCCTTTCCATCCCAAAGCTTGCGCTGCTGCAGGGTGCAGATCAGAGTGTCACAGTACATTAGAGCTTGGAAGGGACCTCCAGAGGTCGTCCAGTCCAAGCCCCCTGCCAAAGCAGGATCACCCAGGGCAGTGTGGGAATGCATCCAGGTGGGGTTTGAAAGGCTCCAGAGAAGGAGACTCCACAACCTTTCTGGGCAGCCTGCTCCAGGGCTCTGTCACCCCCACTGTAAAGAAGTTTCTCCTCATGTGGAGGTGAAATCTTCTCTGTTCAAGTTTGATGTAGCCCGACCCTGACTGCTGCCTGGGGAGCTTTGTGGCTGCTCCACAGCATGGTGCCAGCGTGACTTGAGGTGCATGGAGGCTGCTGGTGGAGCCCAGGCGTTGGAGGTCTTTGGAAGGGGAGGGAAGGCATGGTTGTCCAAGGGCTGAGCAGATGCTTCTGAAGAGCAAGAGATGCTCTCTGGGAGACATGGGCTAACTGGCAGCTCTGTGGTCAGGTAAATGTTAGGGCTGAATTCCAGTGGGTCCTTGTGCCAAACACCCTGATACTCGAGAAGGCCACCAGCCTGGCCAGCTGCCCTCCCGGCCGTAGCAAACCCAGCGGGGAGCTACATTTAGATGAGCGAGCTGCCAGGGCCGTGGGAGAGGGGCACCATGCTTGAAGGGGGATTAGTTTCTGGAAGTATTGCTGGACTTTTCCTTGAGCTTTTATTTTTTATTGAGGGTCCTCTAGGCTATTTAAGGATGGGCATGTCCTGAACTCGGCCCTCTCTCAGCAGCCTGCACTCTTCTCACCTGCTTCTGTCCAGCAGAATGTCCTCTGCTCAGGGAGGTCAGCCTGGGTCTGTCCAGTCTGTCCAGACTTTTCCCTTGATTTTCAAATCCCCTTTATAGAACCAGAGAATTGTTAGAGTTGGATGGGACCTCAAGGATCAGCCAGTTCCAAGCCCCCTGCCATGGGCAGGGCACCTCACACTGCAGCAGGTTGCTCACAGCCACAGCCAGCCTGGCTGCAAAAACTTCCAGGGATGAGGCTTCCACACCTCCCTGGGCAACCTGTGCAGGCTCTCACCACCCTCCTGGGGAACAACTTCTTCTAACAACTACTCTGAATCTCCCACTTCTAGTTTTGTTCCATCCCCCCAGTCCTATCACTCCCTGACACCCTCAAAAGTCCTCCCCAGTTTCTTGTAGCCCCCAGAGTCAAGGTGAAACAGGGGCTGGATCAGTGCATGCCTCAGGGTATGCCTTTGCAGGTGCATGCCTTTTGGGGCTCTCATGCACCAGTCCCACGGTGGCTGCTGTCATGGAGGGGGTGCCATGCTCTGGCTGTTGTGGGCTTGGTGTGACAGAGGTGAGCAGAGGCCACGAGCAGCCAGCACACTTGCTGGGACAGTGTGGTCACTGCATCTTCATTGAAGGCAAGGGGACAGAGATGACTTTGCTGGGTCTAGATCAGGAATCATGGAATGGTTTGGGTTGGAAGGGACCTTAGACATCACCTGGTTCCAAACCCCTTGCCTTGGGCAGGGACACCTCCCACTAGCCCAGGTTGCTCAAGGCCTCATCCAGCTTGGCTTTGAACAATTCCAGGGATAGGGAATGTGCAATCTCTTCCAGTCTCTCATCCCCCCCCACAGTGAAGAATTGCTTCCTAATCTCCAGTCTGAATCTCCCCTCTGTCCCATTGCCTCTTGTCCTGTCACTCCCAGCCCTTGTCATAAGTCTCTCCCCAGCTCTCCTGGAGCCCCCTTCAGGTACTGGAAGGCTGCTCTGAGGTCTCCCTGGAGCCTTCTTTTCTCCAGGCTGAACAGGCCCAGCTCTCTCAGCCTGCCCTCATAGGGGAGATGCTGCAGCCCTCTGATCATCTTAGCCTCCTCTGGACCCAAGCCAACAGCTCCATGTCCTCCTTGTGAACTGGACACAGCACAGGTGGGGATGATACTGCAGAGGGCAGACATCTCCTTGAGAGGCTGGAGGCAAAGCCATGCCCTGGCTTGTGTACCAGAGGGACCTTTGGTCCACAAGCTGACACAAGGGTGGGCAGAAGCTGGGCTGCCTGGCTGCAGAGCCCTGCTCCTGGGGCTGCCAGCCCCGGTGTTAATCTGTCTGTGGAGCTCCAAAGCGTGACAAATGTGTCTCCCATTAGCACAGCAGGAGTTGGGTGGCAGGGCAGGCTCCGGTTACTCCCCGAGCCATGTGCATGGGGGTTATGTGTTCTGGTGGAAAGCAACCCTAGCCCTGCCAGCAGGAAGGCTTCCATCCCATCTGCCTTGGCCTCTGGGCAGTGGCATTTCTCCTAAATAAAGCCCCACGTGCTCGAGGAGCTCTGCAGGCCTGGCAGGGGCTCACATAGTTTCCAGGCTGCCCAGCCCAGCGCTTGTTTCACGTTACTGGAAGCGCCGCAAACACGGCCCCCGGCCTAGCTGCCAGCCAGGCCCTGCCTGCCTCCTGACCTTGGCAAGGTGGCGCTGCCAGAGCTTGGTCCACACTGAGGGCAGCTCCTGCCAGCTCAGCCTCCAGCCTGCTGCTGGGCTGGGGTGGGGAGAGTTTGAGGGGAAGGGTGTGAAGGCAGTGCCCAGCTCTGCTGCAGCCCTCCTGTGCCGTGCTTGCCGGCACAGGAGCAAGCACACGCATGCTTGCTTCCAGGACTTGCTGCCTGGGAGAGGGACTGCTCCAACTTGCTCTGGCCTGGTGTTGTCAAAAAGGTTACACTGAGGTGACTCTTGGGTTTTAAAATCTGGGGAAGAACAGAACCACAGAATGCAGAGGGCTGGAAGGGACCTCTGAAGATCATCCAGTCCAAACTGGAGGAGGAAGTTCTTCACCGTGAGGGTGGTGAAGCCCTGGAATGGGTTGTCCAGGGAGGTGGTTGAGGCCCCATCCCTGGAAGTGTTTAAGCCCAGGCTGGATGAGGCTCTGGCCAGCCTGATGTAGTGTAGAGTGTCCCTGGCCATGGCAGGGGGGTTGGAACTAGATGATCCTTGTGGTCCCTTCCAACCCTAACTGAAACTATGAAACTAAACTATGAAACTCCCTGCTAGAGCAGGGTCACCCAGAGCAGGTCCTACAGGAATGTGTCCAGGTGGCTTTTGAAGGTCTGCAGAGAAGACCTCCACAGTCTCTCTGGGCAGCCTGCTCCTGGGCTCCAGCACCCTCACAGCACAGAAGTGTTTTCCTGAAGTTCCAGAGAAACCTCCTGGGTGGCAGTTTGTGCCCACTGCCCCTTGTCCTATCACTGGGTACTACTGACAAGAGCCCAGCCCCCTCCTCACGACCTCCACTGTTTAGCTATTGATCAGATCCCCTCTCAGGCTGCTCTTCTCCAGGCTGAGCAGCCCTGGGTCTCTCAGCTTCTCCTCCTCATCTCCACTCCCCCTCAGCATCTTTGTGGCTCTCCATTGAACTCTTTCCAGTAGTTCCCTGTCTCTCTTGCAACTGGGGAGTCCAGAACTGGACACAATACTCCAGGTGTGGCCTCACCAGGGCAGAGTGGAGGGGAGAACGTCCCCCAGCCTGCTGGCCACACTCCTCTTAATGCACCCCATGAATTGTGACTTAATGCAGTGAGTCCACTCTCCTGCCCCAGCATCTTCCACTATCTGTCCACCAGCATCCAGAGCCCAGAGATGAGGCATGAGAGCTCTGAACTAGCAGCAAAATGTTTCTCTGGGGGTAGGCACTTCCCTGGGCTTTGCACATGGCTGCTCATGGTGTGCTGCCAGCAGTGCAAGAGGGACAAATAAAAGGGGGGGGGTGGCAAAGGAGATACTGGAGGCAGCAGCCACCCCTCACCCTGTTGCTGTGGTGATAGGGCAGTGATAGGCAGGAGCTGTTTGGTTTGGTGTGGGCTTGGCTGGTGAGGTGTGGAGGGGTTGTGGAGTCTCCTCCTCTGGAGACTTTCCAGACCCCTCTGGATGTGTTCCTGTGTGATCTGTGCTGGATGCTCTGCTCCTGCTCTGGCAGGGGGCTTGGACTTGATGGTCTTTAAAGGTTCCTTCCAACCCCTAACTTCCTGTGATCCTGTGTGCTCCCACCAGTGCCTCTGCTGCAAGCTCCCACTCCTCAGTGACCCCTTGCCCCCACATGCCACCCTGGGGACAACTCTTGGTGACAGGCTGGGCCACACAGTTGATCCAGAGTGACTGTGGTGGGCAAGAGTCTGAAAGCAGGCTGAGTGAAGAGGTCCTTGTGCTGTGACAACACAGCAGTCCTGCCTAGGCAGCACCCTGTGGCAGGGGTGGGCCTGGTGGGGTCCTGCTGTGCCGTGAGGGCACAGCTGGGAAGGATTTGCCCTCCACAAACCACCCCAAAGAGCCCAGTCCCTGCCCGGTGGCTGTGGTGGGGCTTGGAGCAGCACGGCTGGAGCCAGCACTCTCCCTGCCACCGAGCTCCAGCAGGAGCAGAAAGCAAAGCAGCCTCTCAACCCTGGAGCTTGGTGGGGTGCTCTAAGGTGAGGCTCCATGCTCCTAACGGTAGGAGGTCCCAACAGCAGGAAGCAGCTGCAGTCTGTGTGGCCTGACCACATCCTTCTCCCTTTCCTGCTCTGTGCTGGGCTGCAGCTCCACCAGGAATAAAGAATAATCACATCTTTTGGCAGCCCTGCTGCCAGGCCACTGCCACATCTCCTGCCTGCTTGGCTGGTGGTGCAGGAAGCTCAAGGCTGTGTCCTGGTTGCTGGGCATGCAGGGGGGCATGGGGCTCCGCAGGGCTGGGCATGGGTGACACAGATAGAGGTGGAGCAGCTCCTGGGACTGCAGGACTTTGTGGAACCCAGCCTGTGTTTGCCTGAGGTGGGTCTTGAGAGTCTCGAGAGAAGGAGACTCCACAACCTCCCTGGAAAGCCTGCTCCAGGGGTCTGGCACCCTCACAGGAAAGAATTTTTGGGCCTTTACTGCAAGAAGGACACTGAGGTGCTGGAGCAGGTCCAGAGAAGGGCAATGAAGCTGGGGAAGGGTCTGGAGAACAGGGCTGGGGAGGAGCAGCTGAGGGAATTGGGGGTGCTCAGTGTGGAGAGGAGGAGGCTGAGGGGAGACCACCTCACTCTCAAGCTACTCAAAGGAGGTTGGAGTGAGATGGGGTTGGTCTCTTCTCCCCAGTATCAGCTGATAGAGTGAGAGGAAATGGCTGAGACTGTGCCAGGAAAGGTTTAGGTTGGAGATCAGGGAAAATGTCTTTGCTGCAGGAGTGGTCAGGGACTGGCACAGGCTGCCCAGGGAGGTGGTGGAGTCCCCAGCCCTGGAGGTGCTCAAGAAACCTGTGGCCATGGCACTTGGGGACATGGTTTAATGGACGTGGGGGTGGTGGGTTGATGGTTAGACTCGATGACCTTAGAGGTCTTTTGCAACTGAAACAATGATTCTAAGTGGTCTGGGAGGCTGAGACTGGAGGTGCAGGCTGGGGTGGGTGTATGGGGAGAACATGTGAGCCTGAACCTCTGCCCAGAGTGCAAAAGGTTCCCCTGGCACCCACTGATGAGCTGGCTCCCTGGCCATGGTGGGACATCATGCCTTGGCACAGCCCTGCTGGCATGAGCTGAAGAAGTATCTGTACATGTGGGGAGATGTCTTGCATTGCTCTTTCCCCCTCATGACTCTGTAAGTGAAAGCCTGGTGAAAAGAGGCAGCTGGAAGCTGCACAACTATCCAGCACAAAAGGCCTCGGAGGGCTGCAGCTGGCTGTGGGCTTAGGCTGGAGACATGGAAACTATTCCTGGCTCCTCATGTTTGGCAGGGATCTCTGCACACAAATGAGGCAGCACCTCAGCCAGGACCTCACCCAGGCCTGCAGTGGGCCTGGCCATAAAGAACCAAGTGGCTCTCAGCGAGTGATTAGGCACTGAGGGGAGGCTGAGAGGATGGGTGGTGTTCACCCTGGAGAAGAGGAGGCTCTGGGGAGACCTTAAAGTAACTTCCCAGTACCTCTAGGGTCCTACAAGAAAGCTGGGGAAGGGCTTTCTACAAAGGCTTGTAGCACTAGGACAAGGGGCAGTGGACTAGGGCAGGGTAGATTTAGGTTGGACATTAGGAAGATCTTTACTGTGAGGCTGGTGGAACACTGGAACGGGTTGTCTGGGGAGGTGGTGGAGACCCCATCCCTGGAGACATTCAAGGTCAGCCTTGATGGGGCTCTGAGCAACCTGATCTAGTTGGAGGTGTCCCTGCTGACTGCAGGGGGGTTGGACTGGATGACCTCTGGTGGTGCCTTCCACCCCAGTGCATTCTGAGATCATTATCCAAGCTTGATGTAAATAAACCAGTCTGGGGTCCTACAGAGGCTGAGGGGGAAAGGCTGCTGTGGGACTTGGCCTGCACTCACAGCAGGCTGGAGCCCAGGAGACAGCTGCATAGAAACATGTTGGTGGGAAAAGCTCAACCATCATAGTTGATGACCATGATCTGACTCCACTCTCTGCTTGACCAGAGCCCATCCTGCCTCCCTGTCCACAGCAATCTGGCATTTGTATCTCAGGTGGTTATCAAGGGAGCTGGAAATGGTTGTGTTCCTGCTGCACTGCTGGATTGGGTTTGCATGGCAAGGGTCTGCTGGCAGGGTGAAGGGGCTGTGAGGGTGGCTTCTGGCTGAAGCAGCTTGAGGTTTCCTCTCTGTCTGGTAGAGCAAATGCCAGCTGGCTCCAAGGTGGACCCACCAGTGGCCAAAACTCAGCCCAGCAGCACCTCTTCAGCTGCTGGAGCATGCCCATGAAGGGCATGTGTGCAGGGCAGGAACTGCACCAGAAAAGCCAACAGCACAGGAACACTGACCAGGGGTTAGTAATTTGTACTGCTGCTCTTCCACAAGCCAGAAATGTCTTCTGCAAGAAAAGAAAGAACCATCTGAGGCTGCACCTCGAGTCCTGGGTTCAGTTCTGGGCCCCTCACTCCAAGAAGGACATTGAGGTGCCAGAGCATGTCCAGAGAAGGGGGAGGAAGTTGAGGGAAGCTTTGGAGAACAGGGCTGGGGAGGAGCAGCTGAGGGAGCTGGGGGTGTTTGGTGTGGAGAAGAGGAGGCTGAGGGAGGACCTCATTGCTCTCTGCAGCTCCCTGAAAGGAGGTTGGAGTGAGGTTGGGGGTTGCTCTCTTCGCCCTAGTATCAGGTGATAGAACAAGAGAGAATAGAATAGAATAGAATAGAATAGAATAGAATAGAATAGAATAGAATAGAATAGAATAGAATAGAATAGGATAGAATAGGATAGGATAGAATAGGATAGGATAGGAGTAGAGTAGACCAGACCAGGTTGGAAGAGACCTTCAAGATCATCACATCCAACCTATCACCCAACACCACCTAATCAACTAACCCATGGCACCAAGCACCCCACCCAGTCTCCTCCTGAACACCTCCAATGACGGGTGCACCGGGGGATGTTTAGGTTGGCCATCATAAGAAACTTCTTGACCGAAAGGGCTCTCAAAGCCTGGTACAGGCTGCCCAAGGTGGTGGTTGAATCCCCATCCCTGGCGCCGCTTCGAAGCGGCAGAGACACGCTGCTGAGGGCCGCGGTTCAGAGTTAGAGACCGCTCGGACTCGGCGATCCTCAAGGTCTCTCCCAGCCGCGGCGCCTCTCCTCTCGCAGACCCAAGAAGCCCTCAGGGCTCCCAGGGTGGTAAAGTGTTTGGCCTCTTCCCCTCTCGCAGGGCCCGGCAGCTACACCGTGGGCACCATGTCGGAGCGCTTCGACTGCCACTACTGCCGGGAGCCGCTGCAGGGCAAGAAGTACGTGCAGAAGGAGGGGCGGCACTGCTGCGTCAAGTGCTTCGACAAGATCTGCGCCAACACCTGCATCGAGTGCAAGAAACCCATCGGGGCCGACTCCAAGGTCAGCCAGGGCCCGCGCCTGCTCCGGGCCTCTACCTTTAAAGCTTGCCACAGGTCTCCAACAGAAAGCAGTGGAGTGTAAAGAAATCACCAGGGGGCCTGAAAAGGGCAGAGAAGGGCAGCGAGGCTGGGGAGGGGTCTGGAGCACAGCCCTGTGAGGAGAGGCTGAGGGAGCTGGGGTTGCTTAGCCTGGAGAAGAGGAGGCTCAGGGGAGACCTTCTTGCTCTCTCCAACTCCCTGAAGGGAGGTTGTAGCCAGGAGGGGGTTGGTCTCTTCTCCCAGGCAAGCAGCACCAGAACAAGAGGACACAGTCTCAAGCTGTGCCAGGGGTAGTTTAGGCTGGAGGTGAGGAGAAAGTCCTTCCCAGAGAGAGTTGTTAGCCATTGGGATGTGCTGCCCAGGGTGGTGGTGGAATCTCCATCCCTGGAGGTGTTCAAGAGGGAATTAGATGTGGCACTTGAAGTCACAGTTTAGTTGTCATGAGGTGTTGGTGATAGGTTGGACTTGATGATCCTTGAGGTCTTTTTCCAACCTTATTGGTTCTATGATTCTAAAGGGAATAAAAATTTGCCCTGAACAAACCCCTCTGGGTCTGGAAGGGGGAGTAAAAGACTTGCTCTGAACAAATTCCATGGGGTATGAAAAGGAGGTGTTCAAGAAACCTGTGGCCATGGCACTGTGGGACATGGTTTAATGGGCATGGTGGTGGTGGGTTGATGGTTGGAGCCAGTGACCATAGAGGGCTTTTCCAACCTGCACCTCCAACCACTGAACGCAGACGTGGCTGGAATCTAATGCCAGGGGAGGTTTAGACTGAATGTTAGGAAGAAATCCTTCATAGAGAGAGTGCCTGGGGAGGTGGTGGAGTTGCCATCACTGGAGGTGTTTAGGAGGAGAGTTGCTGGGGTGCTTGTTGCCATGGCTTAGTTGATTAGGTGGTGTTGGGTGATAGGTTGGACTCGATGATCTCAAAGGTCTCTTCCAACCTGGTTTATTCTATTCTAAATCTCCTATTCTAACCCATCCAACCTTTCTTGCCAAGGCTGCTGAGACACTGGCTCGGTTCTAGGGCTGCTCAGCAAGAGAGAAGGGCTCCTTGCTCACTCCTTTTGTGCTCACTGCAGGAGCTGCACTTCAGGAACCGCTACTGGCACGACAGCTGCTTCCGCTGCTTCAAGTGCTCCATGTCCTTGGTCAACGAGCCCTTCATGCTGAGGGAGAACAACAAGGTCTGGTGCAGCAACTGCACAGCTGCTGAGGATGCACCCAGGTGTAAGGGCTGCTTCAAGCCTATTATTGCAGGTACTGGTGCCAGTCATGGGGGTAGAGCCACCAAGTTCTGCTCCAGGGCAAAACCATGGTGGGGTGGCAGGCTGTGGAGGCTGCACTGAGGGGTATGGGATTCAGAGTGGGAGGCTGGAGCAGCACAGCATGGCTTCAGTTGTGACTGTTCTTGTTCAAGTGTTGAAAGGCTGCTTAGCAGTTAACCCTCACGTGGATAGGTCAGCCTGCAGCTAGTGGTGAATGCAAGGTCCTCTTCTCAGAGTGTCTGTCAGGCAGCTAAATATTGTAAGAGAATCCAGAAGTCAGAAACAGAAATGAGAGCCTGACTCCTTGTCCACTTTCCAATCAGATCCTGAGCATAGGGTCAGGGCTTGCCCCCAGGTGTTGCCTTGCATGGGGTGGGGACCTTGTCACCAGCCTGAAATGCCACATGACAAGTTAATTTTGTCCCTTGTAGGAGACCAAAACGTTGAGTACAAGAAGATGGTCTGGCACAAGGACTGTTTCACTTGCAGCCAGTGCAAGAAAGTGATTGGATCTGGGAGCTTCTTCCCCAAGGATGATGAATTCTACTGTGTCTCCTGCCATGAGCTTAAGTTTGCCAAGACCTGTGCTAAATGCAAGAATGTAAGTCCTTGCCTTTGCAATGCCAGACTAACCTCCATGTGCCTTTTGAAAGCTAGGAGAGTAAACCAAGACTGATCCTGCTGAAGCTGTACCAGGCAATGCTCCAGGCTTGGGGCAGTGGCTGGCAAGCTGCCCAGCAGAAAAAGATGTGGAGGTGCTTGTTGACAGCTGGCTGAACGTGAGCCAGCAAGTGCCCAGCTAGCCAAGGCCAACAGCATCCTGGCCTGGATCAGCAGTAGTGTGGCCAGCAGGAGGGCAGTGACTGTCCCCCTGGACTCAGCACTGGTGAGGCCACACAGTGAGTCCTGGGTTCAGTTTTGGGCTCCTCACTCCAAGAAGGACATTGAGGTGCTGGAGCAGGTCCAGAGAAGGGCAATGAAGCTGGGGAAGGGCTGGGGAGGAGCAGCTGAGGGAACTGGGTTAGTGTGAAGAGGAGGCTGAGGGGAGACCTCATTGCTCTCTAAAACTCCCTGAAAGGAAGCTGGGTCGAGGTCAGGATCAATCTCTTCTCTCAAGTAACAAGGGACAGGGCAAGAGGAAATGCCCTTGAGTTGCACCAGGGGAGGTTTCAGATGGACATTGGAAGAAACTTCTTTCCTGTAAAGGTTTTCAGACACTGGCACAGGCTGCCCAGGCAGGTGGCTGAATCCCCATCCTTGCCTTCAGAGAGGCAGAGATGTGGTGCTGAGGGCCATGGTTTAGCACCAGCCTTGGTAGAGTTAGAAAAGGGTTGGCCTCTATGACCTTAAAGATCTTTTTCAACCAAAATGATTCTGTGGTTCTGTGCCTGTGTTCCTTCCTTGAGCTACTGGTGGTGCAGGCTGATGGTTGTATAATGGAGAGCTAATGGTTCACACACAGTGCAGTGTTTGAGCAGGGGCTGCAGGCTTAGCTGATGGCAACTCCACTGAACCCACCTGGGCACCAGCCTTTGGGGACGGTTCCAGCTCTCCAGCAGGTCTTGGGGACTCAAGCAGTAAACAGTTTATAAGAGAGCTGGTTTAGAGCTTTTTTTTGATCAGTGCAGAACTGTGGAGTCACTGCAGGTAAACCAAGCCCTCATGAAAGCTACAGGCATGCAGGATTACAGACAGAGGAACTCGTGTGCACGGCACTGTTTAATTTCATAGTTTCATAGTTTCAGTTAGGGTTGGAAAGGACCACAAGGATCAGCTAGTTCCAACCCCCCTGCCATGGGCAGGGACACTCTACACTAGATCAGGCTGGCCAGAGCCTCATCCAGCCTGGTCTTAAACACCTCAAGGGTCGGGGCCTCAACCACCTCCCTGGACAACCCATTCCAGGGCCTCACCACCCTCACGGTGAAGAACTTCCTCCTCACCTCCAGCCTGAATCTCCCCACCTCCAGCTTCATTCCATTCCCCCTAGTCCTATCACTCCCTGATAGCCTGAGAAGTCCCTCTCCAGCCTTCTTGTAGGCCCCCTTCAGACACTGGAAGGCCACAATGAGGTCTCCTGGGAGCCTTCTCTTCTCCAGACTGAACAGCCCCAACTCCTTCAGTCTGTCCTCCAGAGTCATCCATTTGGGGATGATCTCCATGACAGAGCCCTTCCGACCCTACACCCTGTGCTCGCATCTCCTCTCTTCCTCCCTGCCCCTCCTGAAACACATCTCTGTTCTTTCCCTCCTAGCCCATCACTTCTGGAGGCCTCACTTACCAGGAACAGCCTTGGCATTCCGAGTGTTTCATTTGCTCCAACTGCAAGAAGCAGCTGGGTGGGGAAGCGCTTCACCGCCGTGGAGGATCAGTTCTACTGCGTGGAATGCTACAAGGAGTGCGTGGCCAAGAAGTGTGCTGGCTGCAAGAACCCCATCACAGGTATGTTGGATTCAGTGCAGCTTGGGCCAGTGGGTGCTTAAAGTCAGAACAGCCACCCACAGATACACACAGCTCGGGTCTAGTGTCCCACGCCCAGCAATTCACATGGGATCCAACCCTGGGCCATGTGCTCGTGGGACTCTTGAGTAAGTGACTGAGCTCCTCACCCTCTACATGCCTTATTTCCTTCCTTCAAAACTTGCCCCACTAGAACTGTTCCCACCTGTATTTTGATCTTAAGTCTAAAAAAGAGCTGTGTTTTATTGTACCAACATGCTATTTGCTTGGTTTCTAACATCTTTTACATGTAACAGCTCACAGAATGGTTTAGGTTGGAAGGGATGTTAAAGCTCGTGTAGTTCCAACGCCCTGCCATGGAGCAGGCTCCTCAAGGCCTCATCCAGCCTGGCCCTGAACACCTGCAGGGAAGGGCCAACCACAACCTCCCTGGGCAACCTATTCCAATGCCTCACCACCCTCACTGTAAAGAATTTCTTCCTAACCTCCAGTTCAGCTCCTGGATGATAAAGCTGAGCCTTGAACTATGGGCATCGCTCTGCCAGTGCCATGACACTTGCATTCCACTCAGCATGGGGCTGAGCCCTTTCAGGGTCAAGGAGGTAGGGTGTTTAACCCCACCTGAGCTTGCTCTACATCTTGAGGTTTCCTTCAGCCTAACTGCTTCCTGCAGAAAGGATTCAAGGGAAAAAAATTCATTGGAGAGGCAAACCCCCACAAGCTGCCTGTTTCTCTAAGAGCAGCAACCACTGTGGTTCAGCTGCAACTGGGGCCAGTGGTTTAGGCATGCAAATATGGGCTGCACCAAAAGGAGTGTGGCCAGCAGGTGATTCTTCCCCTTCACTCTGCCCTTGTGAGACATGACCTAGAATACTGCAGCCAGTTCTGGTGTCCCTAGTGGAATAAGGGCACAGAGTTGTTGGAGCGAGTCCAGAGGAGGGCCAATAAGATGATCCAAGAGGTGCTATGAGGACAGGGTGATGGAGATGAAGATTGGTCAGAGATGACTCCACTGAGTCCTTAGAGCTGCTGTCCAATACCTGAAGGGAGCCTACAGGAAGGGTGGAGAGGGACTTTTCATAAGGGTGTCTAGAGGCAGGACAAGGGGGAATGGTTTGAAGCTGAGGGAGAGCAGGGTTAGACGGCAGCTGAGGAAGAAGTTCTTCAGTACAAGTGTGGTGAGACTCAGGAATAGGCTGTGCAAGGAGATTGTGGATGTCTCCTCCCTGGAGGTGATCAAGTCCAGGTTGGATAAGGCCTTGAGCAGCTGAATCTAGTTGAGAGTTGTCCCTGCCTGTGGTGGGGAGGTTGGAGTAGATGATCTGCATCTGGGTTTGGGTAATCCCAAGCACCAATATAGGCTGGGCAGGGACTGGCTGGAGAGCAGCCCTGGAGAAAAGGCCTTGGGGGTGCTGGGGGAGGAGAAGCTCAACAGGAGCCAGCAGGGAGCACTTGCAGCCCAGAGAGCCAAGCAGAGCCTGGGCTGCAGCAGGAGAAGCAGAGCCAGCAGGGCCGGGTAGGGGATTCTGCCCCTCTGCTCCACTCTGCTGAGACCACTCCTGGAGCACTGTGTCCAGTTCTAGAGGCCCTAGTACAGGAAGGATCTGGAGGTGCTGGAAGGTGTCCAGAGAAGGGCCACGAGGATGAGCAGAGGGCTGGAGCTGCTCTGCTGTGAGGACAGACTGAGGGAGCTGGGGATGCTCAGTCTGGAGAAGAGAAGGCATTGAGGAGACCTTCTTGTGGCCTTCCAGTATCTGAAGTGGGCTACAAGAAAGCTGGGAAAGGACTTTTGAGGGAGGGTGCCAGGGAGTGATAGGACTTGGGGGGGATGGGAAAAAAAAAAAGGGTAGATTGAGCTTGGATGTTAGGAAGTTGTTCCCCACGAGGGTGGTAAGACTGGCACAGGTTGCCCAGGGAGGTGGTGGAAGCCTCCTGCCTGGAGGTTTTTTTGCAGCCAGGCTGGCTGTGGCTGTGAGCAACCTGCTGTAGTCTGAGGAGTTCCTGCCCCTGGCAGGGGAGTTGGAACTAGATGATTCTTGAGGTCCCTTCCAACCCTAACACTTCTGTGATTCTATGATCTCTCTAAGGTCCCTTCCAACCAGAGCTGTTGTGTGGTCTGCCAGACTCCAGCAGGCCAGGGAGCAGCGAGGAGGGCAGGCACCGCTCGGTGGGGGCGAACCCAGCCACGGGGGGAAGCTACTATCGCCGTCCTATAATTGTGTGTTCTCTCCTAGCAGGATTTGGAAGAGGAACCAGTGTGGTTAACTACGAGGATGAGTCCTGGCACGATTACTGTTTCAAGTGCACGAGGTGTGCCCGGGGCCTGGCCAACAAGCGCTTTGTTCGCCACGACGGAAAGATTTACTGTGCCGAGTGCCCCAAGCGCCACTAAGGAGCAGCAAAGCGCTGTAGAACAAAACAAAAGGATGTTAGAGCCCTGCTTTCCCAAAGCAGCCCTGAGAAAAGGTGGTTGGTTGGTTGGTTGCTTGTTTTTGTTTGCATGTTAAGAATGCTAACCTTTTTTCTTCTCCATTTTAGTCCAAAACCTGAAGTAGCCTCAAGATAACTCCAGTTTGACTTTTGAAGCTCCCGCGGTGCAAAAGCCAAGGCGCAACAACCTAACTCTGCTCCCAAGTAACTCTTAGTGCAAAAGGGCTTGCAAGGACCTTAGGTTTAGCATTAGACCTTCCCCTACCTACCTAACCTGTGTGTGGCTTCAGCTAAAACCCAGCTGGTTTTAAGCTTGCCTGGTATATGTTTGAGATTAGCTCTTAGCTGGAGCGGGTTTGGCAAGGCATGCAGCTGGGGATCAGAGCTCCACGATGGTGCTGCACACACACACACACACACCACTCAATACCCAATCAATACCTGAGCTTTTCTCCTACCACACCAAACTGCAGCATGTGTATGGAATGGCTTCATCTTACCTAGAAGAACAGGGGTTTTTGGCAGCAAGATTTAGCTCTAGTTAAGCATCCATAAGCTTGGTTTGGCCTTGAGTTCTGCATGGGTTTGCCCAAAAGTTTTGCTCATCAGCTTTTTATACACGGTTGTTTAAACAAGGCTGTCTGCACACACTTCACTTCTTGTGGTTAGATGAAGAGTAAATCTTTCAACTACAACCAAAGGGCACATGGCATTTAGAAGTGCCTTAAAACCAGCTCAGACAATGCCAGCTCTCCTCTGGTGGCAGTGTATGCTTCATCCCTTAATAAAAACGACACCA
The DNA here is from genome assembly GCA_015227895.2 of Colaptes auratus. NCBI lineage: Eukaryota > Metazoa > Chordata > Aves > Piciformes > Picidae > Colaptes > Colaptes auratus. The sequence continues at coordinate 3,604,428 of CM037644.1, forward strand.
GTGCCTGCTTGAGTCCTGCGGTCTGCAAAACTCTTCTTTCATGTTGCCAGCTTGCTTTCTTACATGATTGACACCTCCTACAGAGGAGCCACCAAAGAAAACCAAACCCCACCCCAAATCAAGCCTCATGCAGTGAGACTGAGAGCGCAGTGTCAGCTGGTCTGCCACAATGCCCTGAAGTAGCTGAGGACCAAAGCAACAACTTCCACAAACTAATTGATTTGGTTTGACATATAACTGGCACTGGACCATCTGCCAGAAAGAGCCCCTTGGAGAACATATGTACAAGCCCCCATCCACACAAAGACTGACTACCCTTCAGCAACCTCCAGGCTGATTTAAGGTTTTATGCTTAGCCCTAGCAGTGAAAGAGAGAGGTTTAGCAGCTAGCTGCTGCTCCACTCATTCCCTTTTGTTCACAAGCACCAGCCAGAAACAAAGCAGCCTTGCAGGAAAAACAAGGAGGCAGCATCTTGCTGTCTTCCTCATGGTCACCACTGCACTGAACAGAAATCAGATTCACAAAATGCAGCAGGTTGGAAGGGACCCTTGAAAGTTCATCTAGTCCAATCCCCTCTGCAGTCAGCAGGGACATGTTCAACTAGATCAGGTTGCTCAGAGCCGCCTCAAGCCTTACCTTGAATGGCTCCAGGGATGGGGCCTCCGCCACATTGCTGTGCGACCTGTTCCAGCGTCTCACCACCTGCACTGGTAAGAATGTCTTCCTTATATCCAGTCTCAAGCTCCCCTCTTTCAGCTCAAAGCCACTGTCCCTCATCCTATTGCTACAAGCCCTTGTAAAAAGTGCCTCCCCAGCTCTCCCGTAGCCCCTTTCAGGTGGAGAAAGGCTGCTCAAAGGTCTCCCTGGAGCCTTCTCTTCTCTAGGCTGAACAGCCCCAACTTTCTCAGCCTGCCCTCACAGGAGAGATGCTGCAGCCCTCTGGTCATTTTTGTGGCCTTCCTCTGGACCTGCTCCATCAGGTCCATGTCCTTCCTGTGTGAGGGTCTCAGTGCAGGACACTGTAGACCAGAGTAGGACAGAAGCACCGCTCTTGATCTGCTATCCATAATGATGCTGGTGCTACAGCAAAAGGCAAAGGCTGTCAGTGAGAAGTAAGTTAGAGAATCCAGCAGCTATGAACACATCAGCAGCACAAACACACATAGAGCCAGGTCTGAAGGTGTTGGTAGCAACAGCAATTTCCCAGCCACTCCACCATCACTGCCACCGTCCCAGCCACTCCTCCACTGCCGTCCCAAGCACACCAGTGCCGCCTTCCCAGCCACTCCTCCACTGCCATCCCAAGCACACCAATGCTGCCTTCCCAGCCACTCCTCCACTGCCATCCCAAGCACACCAATGCCGCCTTCCCAGCCACTCCTCCACTGCCATCCCAAGCACACCAATGCCGCCTTCCCAGCCACTCCTCCACTGCCATCCCAAGCACACCAATGCCACCTTCCCTGCCACTGTCCCAGCTACTCCAGCACCACTGCCACCGTCCCAAGCACACCACCGCCACCGTCCCAAGCACACCACCACCATCGCCACCGTCCCAAGCACACCAATGCCACCGTCCCGAGCACACCGCTACCGCTGCCACTGCCACTGCCCCAGCCACTCCACTGCCACTGCCACTGTCCCGAGCACACCAACTCCACCGCCACCGTCCCAGCCACTCCACCGCCACTGCCACCGTCCCGAGCACACCACTGCCACCGTCCCGAGCACACCAACGCCACTGCCACCGTCCCAGCCACTCCACTGCCACTGCCACCGTCCCGAGCACACCACTGCCACCGTCCCGAGCACACCAACGCCACTGCCACCGTCCCAGCCACTCCACTGCCACTGCCACCGTCCCGAGCACACCACTGCCACCGTCCCGAGCACACCAACGCCACTGCCACCGTCCCAGCCACTCCACTGCCACTGCCACCATCCCGAGCACACCAACGCCACTGCCACCGTCCGAGCACACCAACGCCACTGCCACCGTCCCAGCCACTCCACTGCCACTGCCACCGTCCCGAGCACACCAACGCCACTGCCACCGTCCCAGCCACTCCACTGCCACTGCCACCGTCCCGAGCACACCAGCGCCACTGCCACCGTCCCAAGCACACCAACGCCACTGCCACCGTCCCAGCCACTCCACTGCCACTGCCACCGTCCCGAGCACACCAACGCCACTGCCACCGTCCCAGCCACTCCACTGCCACTGCCACCGTCCCGAGCACACCAACGCCACTGCCACCGTCCCAGCCACTCCACTGCCACTGCCACCATCCCGAGCACACCAACGCCACTGCCACCGTCCCGAGCACACCAACGCCACTGCCACCGTCCCAGCCACTCCACTGCCACTGCCACCGTCCCGAGCACACCAACGCCACTGCCACCGTCCCAGCCACTCCACCGCCACTGCCACCGTCCCGAGCACGCCACTGCCACTGTCCCGGCCACACAGCTGTAACTGCCAAAAAGGTTCCTGGTTTTGGGGCTCTGCAGTATGGAGCAGTGGGGGCAGCAGCAGGGTGCATCTCCAGGCAGGTCAGCATGGCAAAGGGTAGAAGCCTCCTAGTAAGGGAAACGGTTAGCATTACAGAAATAAAGCGTCGTTCAACTGCAAAGTTTATTTAACAGGCAGCACATATTTACACAGAGCTGGTAACAGACCATTCAACAAATAATATCAGCACAGAGGAAAAAAAAATCATAACAATATCAGCATCTTTCTGTTGTGTTAGAATGATTGTCTCTGCCAGCATGAAACTGCTATCATACAAAAATACATTTCTCCTTTTACCTAAGGCACTGCTCTAAGGCCTAAAACAGTTCTAACCCTGTTCTGAGCAGCAAACAGCAAGAGTAAGACTGCTGAGGGTTTCCTATCCTAGCTGCCCTGGGGGAGGGGAGGGCACATTTAATGCCAGCATAACCATTTGCATTTCACCACTGAAAACACAGCTGCCCCTTGGGTGATACTGGTTTGGATTGGGCAAGCCAATGGTTTAGAGCAGGATTTGAGACAGCTAGTCTTTAAAAGAGAGAGATCACTTATCCACTACATCTGTTGCAGGAGACCTAAGAAGAACAAGGCTGCATTCTGCCTTTTAGTAGCAGTTCTCTGAGAAGATGCTTAGTCTCTTCATGCTGTAAAAAGCAGGCAGATCTGGGTTAAATAGACTGCTGAATGCAGGCTTTAGGGTAAGGGGAATATATATATTTATTTATATATATATATATATGTATATGCAGCTTACAGCCACTGTTATAAAGCTAGAACAGGAACACATAGACTCATGAACACGAACAAAACATGACTCCAGTGGTCTAATACTGTTATGTACACAATAAAATAATACTTCCATAAGTGTAGATAAATAGGTAACTCAAAAGGGAAACACTTTTAAAAGCATGACATGTTAAACTGCAAGACAGACAGACAAAACTAGGGACTCAACACTTGGGTCACAGGTTAGTGCATCTGGTTTGATGGCTGCCAACAGACTAAAACATTAGTGGGGGCACAACACTGGATTTTGAAACTGCCAATGTCTTGATGCCAGACAGTTTTCTTCCCTCCCCTACCCCCCAACTCAAAACTGAAGAGTCTTCATTTTGTGGTTTGTGGCAGCACAGGAACCAACAAGTTTTGAGAGTGTTACAAGGGAGCTCAGCTTTAACACCCTCTGAAGGAGTCTTCTATTCCAAGTGCCACCTTAGGAATATGTAAAACCTGGCCAGTGGCACTTTGCTGTGATACTGATATGACAATAACAACCCACACCCCTCCCCCAAACCAAACAACCCCAGACTCAAACGGGCTCCTGCAAAGGCTGTAGAAGTGGAAACGAGCGAGAGCTGAAGGAGGAAATCTCACCTAACAGTTAGCTGAACAAATGGAAGAGAGAGAACATCAGCACAAGAGTGTCCCTGAAATGTTTCAAGGTGCAAATGACAAAGTTTGGGTGGTTTTGTTTGTTTGCAAACTTGAAGATGGGTAAAGGTAAACAAGCAGCTTTTCAAAACAAGGCCTTCGGTACTTGCTAAAACACTTGGGTTACTGAAGTGCAATCAGATTATTTCCAGGTCTCTAGTGTTCACAGTTCTGTCCAGAGAGCAAAGAGAAGAAAACATTTAACAAGTCATAACTCTGCCTATGCCACACTGTCAGAGTCTACATGCAGCAAGTCAGCACACAACCACTTGCTTGCCCACAGGCCAAAGAGAAGCGCAGCAGCTTTTGGGTTTTTCATCGATACAAGAATGTTAGTTTTCAAAGCCATGGACATCAATCTTAAGCCTAAACATAATTCAAGCTCTAAATTAGAAAGGCAAGGCTTCCTTCACTAAAAAGTGAATGGTTTTGATCAGAACAAGCAGCTGCACCCCATGAAATCCATCTCTTCCCACGGCCCAGTTAGCTGTGGCCCCAAGGGAAGTCTCGGTAGGGCTGAAGGTGACGAGACGCAGAGCGACAGAGGAGACTCAGGAAACAGTTCAGGCTAGGAAAGTGCTACACTTTAATTAAAACAAAAGTGCTACACATCACTGAAGGAAAATGTGGACAACAAGTCTTGGCTTTTTTTTCCCCCACTACCACTCATTTCAACTGCTCACACCCCCATTTCTCTCACGGAAAGGGATCTGCTGCTTGGGGTTCAGCTCCAAGACCAGAGAAGTTTAGTCTGACTCTAGCTTCCTGAAGCCTCTCTGACCTCCTATGCTTGTACTGCATCAGGGCTTGGCCTCTCAAGCTCCTGTGGCTTCAGATGCAGCCCTACTTTTTGGATAATTCAGAGTATTGTATGTGCAGCTTTATTGCTCCTCTCAGAATGCAACACAACTGTCTGGGGAGTTTAAGGTTGGTCTTACCCCCCCCCCCTCAGTGGAGTGAAAGACCTACTCTACAGTAAGTACAAAGGGCAGGTAATACCTTGCCAGGGCCTGAGGAGACCTTGTAAGACCAGGCAGGCCAGCAAGAGGAAGCTACAAGACATGCCTAGGAGTGGAAAGGTCTTATCTGCAGAGTTACATCAGATACCTTCTGAACTGTCAGTATCTTCAAATGCAACATGTGCCATTTAAGACAGCATAGAAAAAGCCTAAAAATGCAACAGCTGGGCTTGTGTGCTGGTACAGGTGCTTCACAGGGGCTCAGCTGTGTCTTTGGAAGAGCCTTAATGTTGGGCCTAGGCTGCTGTCTAAAGCAAGTCCCTAAAAAGGCATCAGTTGGTGACTCCTTCTGACAGAACAGAAGTTACAAGCACTAAAAGAAAGAGCTTTCCCTCCAGTCAACACATTGGAAAAAGTGCCTCACAAAGAAGAAGCTGAAGTTAAGGCAAGGAGAGTAAAATGTAAGGAAGTTAATTACCTAGGCAGAGGAAGAGACAAGACAGGGAAATCAGCTGGGATTACCTGATGAAGCATCTATAGGTTTGGTCAATGAATTCACTGCACCATCTTCCTCAAAAGCCAATTTGGGACTAGAAGGTAATGTAGTAGCAGCATCATTCAAGTTGTGTTTACAGTCCCCAGCAGAGATGCTGTCTGAGCTCAGCTTAGCTGACCTGGAATGTACTCCATCAATGAACTCCTCAAAAGTCCAGGAGCCAGATTTGCCATTCAGATTCGGAATGAGTCCCATTGTATGATCAGCTTCATTAACCACCAACTTCCCTGGGTCACCAACAACTGCTTCTTTTGCAGGATGGCTAGGGAAAAAGAAAAAGAAAAAGAATGGCTACTTGTATTGCAGTTTCTGTGTGTTTAACCTTTAGACTGATTACAGGCCCAGCCAATTAGCAGTCTGCATACTTTGCAAGGCACTGAATATCCTGGAGAACGTGCCCAGATGAGCTGCTCCAGCTGCCATGCAGGACCTCCCATCCAGGAGGCAACTCACACACACACAGCCCCTTAGGAAAGCTCTGCTTCCAGAAATTTGGGCTAAGAAAGCAACAACTTTAAAGCCCTGCACCACTGTGTCCAGTTCTGGGCCCCTCAGTTCAAGAAGGGCCCCAGGGAACTGCCTGAACGAGTCCAGCACAGAGTCACAAAGATGCTGAAGGGAGTGGAACATCTCCCTGCTGAGAAAAGGCTGAGGGAGCTGAGGCTCTTGAGCTTGGAGAAGAGGAGCCTGAGGGGTGACCTCTACTTCTCTGGAGATACTCAAAACCCACCTGGATGCCTTCCTGTGTGACCTACTCTAGGTGATCCTGCTCTGGCAGGGGATTTAGGACTGGATGAGCTTTTGAGGTCCCTTCCAACCCTTAACATCCAAAGACAGGACAAGGGGCAATGGGTGCAGGCTGGAGCACAGGAGGTCCAGGGGAACATAAGGAAAACTTTTCCACTGCATGGTGACAGAGCCCTGGTGCAGGCTACACAGAAGGATTGTGGAGTCTCCTTCTCTGGAGACTTTCCAACCCTACCTGGATGTGTTCCTGTGTGACCTGCCCTAGGTGATCCTGCTCTGGCAGGGGGGTTGGATTGGATGACCTTTCAAGGTCCCTTGCAACCCCTACCATGCTGTGATTAAAATCCTATTTAAGTAGTCTTCACTGTCCCCTTTTTTTAATCTCCAGTGAAGTTTTTAAACACCAAACTGAGCCTCAGAAGCCTGGCAACCACTTAAAACAGACTTAAAACCTAAACCCAGATGACTGAGATCAATTTTCACTCATTCTTATGAAAATCACAAAAAAGTCCTTCTGCTCCATCACTGAAGGAAGATTCATTGATCATCACTTGAAGAAAAAAGTAAAGAGTTCACAATGTCATTTGAACATCTTTAGCATTTAGGTGAGCAGGAGGGGAGAGGGGATCAGCGGGAGAGGGGAGAAGGGATGAGCGGGAGAGGGGATAGAATAGAGTAGAATAGAATAGAATAGAATAGACCAGACCAGACCAGGTTGGAAAAGTCCTTAGAGATCATCAAGTCCAACCTATCATCCAACACCACCTAATCAACTAACCCATGGCACCAAGCACCCTATCAAGTCGCCTCCTGAACACCTCCAGTGATGGTGACTCCATCACCTCCCTGGGCAGCCCATTCTAATGGGCAATCACTCTCTCTATGAAGAACTTCTTCCTAACATCCAGCCTAAACCTCCCCTGGTGCAGCCTGTGACTGTGTTCTCTTGTTCTGGTGCTGGTTGCCTGGGAGAAGAGAGCAACCCCCACCTGGCTACAACCTCCCTTCAGGGAGTTGGAGAGAGCAAGAAGGTCTCCCCTGAGTCTCCTCCAGGCCAAGCAACCCCAGCTCCCTCAGCCTCTCCTCACAGGGCTGTTTTCCAAGCCCCTCACCAGCTTCGTTCCCCTTCTCTGGACACCTTCCAGCAACTCAACATCTTTCCTAAACTGAGGGGCCCAGAACTGGACACAGGACTCCAGGTGTGGCCTAACCAGTGCTAAGCACAGGGGCAGAATGACCTCCCTGCTCCTGCTGGCCACACTATTCCTGATGCAGGCCAGGATGCCATTGGCCCTCCTGGCCACCTGGGCACACTGCTGGCTCATGTTCAGCCTCCCATCAACCAGCACCCCCAGGTCCTTCTCTGCCTGGTGGCTCTCCAGCCACTCTGACCCCAGCCTGTAGCACTGCCTGGGGTTGCTGTGGCCAATGTGCAGCACCTGGCACTTGGATGTGTTCAATCTCCTGCCCTTGGACTCTGCCCATCTGTCCAGCCTGTCGAGGTCCCTCTGCAAAGCCTCTCTGCCCTCCAGCAGATCAACTCCTGCCCCCAGCTTGGTGTTGTCTGCAAATTTACTGATGATGGACTCAATGCCCTCATCCAGATCATCAATAAAGATGTTGAAGAGCATGGGGCCCAGCACTGATCCTTGGGGCACACCACTAGTGCCTGGCTGCCAGCTGGCTGTGGCACCATTCACCACCACTCTCTGGGCTCAGCCTGCAGCCAGTTCCTAACCCAGCTCAGAGTGCTGCTGTCCAAGGCAGGGGCTGCCAGCTTGGCCAGGAGTTTGCTGTGGGGGACGGTGTCAAAGGCCTTGCTGAGGTCCAGGTAGACCACATCCACAGCCTGCCCCACAGCCACCAGGCGGACAAGCGGGAGAGGGGGTGAGCAGCAGAGGGCGTGAGCAGGAGAGGGCAGAGGGGCGTGAGCAGGAGAGGGCAGAGGGGCGTGAGCAGGAGAGGGCAGAGGGGCGTGAGCAGGAGAGGGCAGAGGGGCGTGAGCAGGAGAGGAGAGATTTTCCCATAGTAGATGGGAATGTTTTATGTTCAAAAAGTCAGAATGTGACATACTAAAAAACCCAACCCAAACCTTCCCATCAGGGGAAGCCTTTGTGTTGTACCTACTGCTCCAGTGCAACTGGAACTGTTCTAGAGCTTTCTGTTGGCTGTTTTCTGTTGGTGTGAGGTTTGATGAGGCCAAGTGCCAGGTCCTGCACTTAGGTCACAACAACCCAACAGTAAGCTACAGACTTGGAGATGTGTGGTTGCCAAGCTGTAACCTGGAGAGGGACCTGGGGACTGGGCATGAGTCAGCAGTGTGCTAGGCGGCCAAGCAAGCCAATGGCATCCTGGCTTGGATTAGAAGCTTGCTGGCCAGCAGGGACAGGGAGCTGATCATCCCCCTGTGCTCAGCACTGCTGAGGCCACACCTCAAGTGCTGGGTTCAGTTCTGGGCCCCTGTAGGAAAGACACTGAGGCTCTGGAGCATGTCCAGAGAAGGGCAATGAGGCTGGTGAAGGGCCTGGAGCACGTGGTCTACGAGGAGCATCTGAGGGAGCTGGGGTTGTCCAGTCTGGAGAAGAGGAGGCAGTGGGGAGACCACATTGCTCTCTGCAGCTCCCTGCAGGGAGGTTGGAGTAAGGAAGGGGCCAGCCTCTTCTCATTGGTGGCATGTGACAGGACTATAGAAGATGGTTACAAGCTCTGCCAGGGGAGGTTCAGGCTGGGTAATAGTAAATATTTCTTTACTGAAGGGGTTCTCCAACATTGTGATGGTCTGCCCAGGGCAGTGGTGGAGTCACCATCCCTGGGGGTGTTCAAGAAACATGTGGACATGGCACCTTGGACATGGTTCAGTGTTGAACCTTCAGTGCTGGGTCAGGGGCTGGACTGGATGATCTTCCAACCAGATATATTCTGTGATCTTTTCTTTTAGTGCAGTCTCTCCTCCCTCTTGTTTGATTTTTTTCTGTTGATGAGAAGGACTGCTGCCCATTGCAAGAGCAAAGATTTCAAGGCAGTGCAGCCATGTTTAACCCTGGTACATGGCTGCTTCTGTTCCTCCCTTCTTAGCAGAAGCAGTGCTGTGAACACAGTGCCATCTAAACAAGCAATCATCCTGGATTAACTGCCTCTGTGTGAAGCACTACACTGACAGCACACACCCCACATGCCTGCAGCAAGCCAGAGAAACACCACAGAGCTGGCAGGGTGAAGGGTTTAAATTTAGTGCTGTTGAGCATTGCTTCAATTTAAACAGAGAGAGAGAGAGATTTCTTGTGCTGACTGCTCTGGCAGTAAAGCAGCCAGTGACAGAGACTCACCTGGAACCCTGCAATTCAGCAACACTTTTCAAGTCACCTCCATTCATAAACACTTCAGTGGCCTTCAGCTCTGACACATCTTGTTCCTCAGCTTCTGCAGAGATCAAGCTGTGTGCAGTTTCCAAACCACTCTCCTCGTCCTCCTTGACTTCCTGGGGTAAGTCAACACCATTTAGCTTTCCTGAAAGCGAGGGAGAAAGAACAGGAAGAGAAAAAAACATAAAGATGAATTAAAAAGAAGAGCTTCAGTAAGAGCTGATCTAAATGAAGGAAAAGTGCCCAAATGACCTTCCCTAACCAAAACTTGAGGGACTTGGCTTCAGCAGACTCATCTCTCTCCATACAGGCTGCCTCTAACAACATGGTATTTGCTCTCCATCTTTAAAAACACACTTGTAAAATGAAAACTTCCTGTCTGCATTTCACTCTCAGTTCATTGTTGCATTTAGTCATTTTGACTGTTACCTGTGGTAGAGAGCAGGCAATGATCTAAATCTCTGTTCAAGCAGAGAGCCTCCTGGCATTTCTGGGGCTTGTGTCTCACCATCACACTGCCAGTGACCTTTTTAATGATGCTCAAAGATCCCTGAGACACCAACTGCCACTTACACCTCACCAAGTTTCCTTACCTGGCTGATCAGTCTTCTCAAGACTCAGCTCTTCCTCCTCTTCAATATCCTCTCCCTCCATGGCCTCAGAGGCAGCCTTCCCTTCATTCTGCAACTGAATTGCCAGAGTGTTACTCTCAGTAACTCAGCTCCCCTCCAGCTTGTCACAGTCCCAGCTCCTACACAGGACTCCTCTGTACCCAGCAGTAAGGCCAGGTTAGTCCAAAGGCTAACAGACAATCAGCTCACCCAGCAACACATGAACTGCTGAGCCAGAGCTGTGAGGGAATCACAGGATGTTAGGGGTTGGAAGGGACCTCCAGAGACCCCCCCTGCCAGAGCAGGACCAGAGAATCCAGCACAGGTCACACAGGAACACATCCAGACAAGGCCTGAAAGTCTTCAGAGATGAAGACTCCACAGCCTCTCTGGGCAGCCTGCTCCAGGGCTCTGAGACTCTCATAGTAAAGAAGTTCCTTCTCATATTGAGGTGGAACCTCCTGAGCTGTAGTTTATATCCACTGCCCCTTGTCCTATCCCAGGGTGCAAGTGAGCAGAGCCTGTCCCCTCCCTCCTGACCCCCAGCCTCAGATATTTATAGACATTTATTAGATCCCCTCTCAGTCTTCTCTTCTCCACACTGAACAGCCCCAGGGCTCTCAGCCTCTCCTCATAAGGCCCTTAATCATCTTTGTAGCTCTCTGTTGGACTCTCTCAAGTAGATCTCTGTCCCTGCTGAACTGGGGAGCCCAGAACTGGATGCAATATTCCGGGTGAGGTCTCACTAGGGCAGAGTAGAGTGGGAAGAGAACCCACCTGGATCTACTGGCCACACTCCTCTTAATGCACCTCAGGATCCCATTTGCCTTCCTGGCCACAAGGGCACACTGCTGTCTGTGAACCACTTCCATCTCCTACCTACCAACTATTCCTGAGCCGTTTTTCCCCCTCATTCCTCCACATATTTATTGCCTTTCAGCTACATGAAGACAGGGGTCTCTGCATGTTCAGAGAAGAACATCTACTCTTCAATATAACATGCATCATTTACCACAATCCTCAGGTCACCACATTAACAGATACCTCTCTCTGGTTTGCTACAGCAATCCAAAGGGGCATCTAAGATTTGCTTTAAGCTGAAAAGATGGAGAGAGACTTGAAGAACAGGTCTTATGAGGAGCAACTGAGGGAACTGAGGTTGCTTAGTGTGGAGAAGAGGAGGCTGAGGGGAGACCTCACTGCTCTCTATAGCTACCTGAAAGGAGGCTGGAGCCAGCTGGGGGGTGGTCTCTCTTCCCTAGTATGATGAAATGAGGAAATGACCTCAAGCTGCACCAAGGGAGGTTTAGGTTGGATCTTAGGAACGATGCCTTCACTGCAAGAGTGCTCAGGGATTGGAACAGGCTGCCCAGGGAGGTGGTGGAGTCCCCATCCCTGGAGGTGTTCAAGAAACCTGTGGCCATGGTACTTCAGGACATGGTTCAACAGCCATGGTGGTATTGGGCTGAGGGTTGAACTTGATACCCTTGGAGGTTTTATCCAACCAAAACAGTTCTACAGAATAGAATAAAATTACCCAGGTTGGAAAAGACCTTTGAGATCATCAAGTCCAACTTATCACCCAACACCATCTGATCAACTGAACCATGGCACCAAGTGCCTCATCCAGGCTCTTCCTGAACACCTCCAGTGATGGTGACTCCATCACCTCCCAATGGCCAAGCTCTCTCTCTATGAAGAATTTCTTCCTAACATCCAGCCTAAACTTCCCCTGGTGCAGCTTGAGACTGTGTCCTCTTGTTCTGGTGCTGCTTGCCTGGGAGAAGAGCCCAACCCCCTCCTGGCTACAACCTCCCTTCAGGTAGTTGGAGAGAACAATGAGGTCTCCCCTGAGCCTCCTCTTCTCCAGGCTAAGCAACCCCAGCTCCCTCAGCCTCTCCTCCCAGGGCTGTGCTCCAGAACAAGCAAAGCAGAACATGTGCAGCGGGAAGCTGCTGAGAATTAGCCTGGTGCAGCAGAACTCTGCCCACCCCCTGGAAGCCAGTTTAAGGGTAACAGAGGAAGACAGGACAGCAGGCAAAGCCTCACTGGGATGAGTCCATTCTGTCATGATAAAGATGTGAACAAGCACCTTGGATTCGTGTTGATCTGATTTCCGTGTCCTCTTCATGATTTCTTCAATCCTCTGTCAAAGGAGGGAAAAGATTTGCCGTGAGATCCAGAGCTTTGCATTTCAGCACTCTGGTTTCCATTTTCAGCCACCCCAAGATACTCTCCTGTTCAGTTTACACCATTTTTCCTATTTTCTCTCTGTTTCCACAAGCTCACAAAGCAGAGCTGCCTCTTTTTTAAAGGACACACTGCTATGTAAGTGCTTCAGAGACTATTTGCCTGCTCAGTTTAACTCCTGCAGCAGTATATTAGGCTGAGAAAGTTCTCTGCATACCTTTTTCCTTTCAAGCCTTTCCTGCATATTTTGCTGCATAATTCTCTCCCTTTCCAGCCTCTGTCTTTCTGCCTCTTCTTGAGCTTTTGCTTCAGCTTCTTCTCTCTGAATGTAAAAACAAAACAGAAGAGAGCACCAAGTGCACAACTCATTCCCAAGAGCCAAAAGCAGAGAGATTCTGGTTCAACAGAGACAGGAACATCAGACAATCACTACTTAATATGACCACACACTGCAGATAAATGCCAATGAGCCAGCCACCCACATGAAATATGTATTACAGTGACATTCAGAAACTGATCTGAAAAGAAAAACGATGTGCAAGGCTAGGTGGGGATTATGCAAATGGTCTGGATGTTGGTGAGCTACCCAGGACTCAAACTAGACTTCAGGTTGAAGATTGGCCTAGGAAGGCCAATTTATAAAGTTACAAGACAGCCATCCAATTCTGAATCATAGAATTGTCAGGGTTGGAAGGTACCTCAAGGCTCAGCCAGTTCCAACCCCCCTGCCATGGGCAGGGACACCTCACACTACAGCAGGTTGCTCACAGCCACAGCCAGCCTGGCTGCAAACACCTCCAGGCAGGAGGCTTCCACCACCTCCCTGGGCAACCTGTGCCAGGCTCTCACCACCCTCCTGGGGAACAACTTCTTCCTGACATCCAATCTCAATCTACCCATTTCTATTTTTTTCCATCCCCCCCCAGTCCTATCACTCCCTGGCACCCTCCCTCAAAAGTCCCTCCCCAGCTTTCTTGGAGCTCCCTTCAGATCCTGGAAGGCCACAATTAGGTCTCCTCAGAGCCTTCTCTTCTCCAGACTGATCAGCCCCAGCTCCCACAGTCTGTCCTCACAGCAGAGCAGCTCCAGCCCTCTGCTCATCCTCATGGCCCTTCTCTGGACACCTTCCAGCACCTCCAGATCCTTCCTGGCACAGAGGCTCCAGAACTGGACCCAGAGCTCCAGCTGTGGTCTCAGCAGAGTGGAGCAGAGGGGCGGAATCCCCTCCCTGGCCCTGCTGGCTCTGCTTCTCTTGCTGCAGCCCAGGCTCTGCTTGGCTCTCTGGGCTGCAAGTGCTGACTGCTGGCTCCTGTTGAGCTTCTCCTCCACCAGCACTCCCAAGTCCTTTTCTCCAGGGCTGCTCTCAAGCCAGTCTCTGTCCAGCCTACATCTATGTATTTTCATCTTTCTGGACATGCTCCATGTGGCATGGTCAAACTTCACAATCTTGGCAGTCAGGTGCTACTACCAAGATACTTGGTGCTGAGCCCCTTCTGCTCCTTCTTCCCAGGAAAACCTTTTCATAGAGTCACAGAATGGTTTGGGTTGGAAGGGACCTTGGAGAGCATCTAGTTCCAATCCCTGCCATGGGAAGGGACACCTTCCACAGGACCAAGCTGCTCAAGGCCCCATCCAGCCCAGCACTGAACACCTCCAGGGAGGGGGCTTCCACAACCTGTTTCAGTATCTCACCAGCTTCACTGTACCTTTCAGCTTTCAAAGAAGTGATCAGACACATGCCAGCACTAGCCATATGATACAGCTCTTCAAACACCAGGAGGTTCACTGTAAAACTGCTTTAACAACAACAAACAAACAAAAATCAACTCTCCTTTAAGCAAAACAGCTGTTTTCTGCAAAACAGCTCTCTCAGACAGAAGGATGCCTTTGTAAAGATAGACAGATGTTAGGTGTGGAAGACTGTGCTGGGTTAGGAACTGTCTGGAGGGCTGAGCCCAGAGAGTGGTGGTGAATGGTGCCACAGCCAGCTGGCAGCCATGCACTAGTCATGTCCCCCAGGGATCAGTACTGGGACCCATCCTCTTTAATATCTTCACTGATGATCTGGATGAGGGGATTGAGACAGTCATCAGTAAAATTGCAGATGACACAAAGCTGGGGGCAGGAGTTGATCTGTTAGAGGGTAGGAGAGCTCTGCAGAGGGACCTTGCCAGGCTGGACAGGTGGGCAGAGTCCAACAGGATGGCATTCAACAAGTCCAAGTGCCAGGTGCTGCACTTTGGTCACAACAACCCCATGCAGTGCTACAGGCTGGGGTCAGAGTGGCTGAGAGCAGCCAGGCAGAGAGGGACCTGGGGGTACTGGTTGATGGTAGGCTGAACATGAGCCTGCAGTGTGCCCAGGTGGCCAAGAAGGCCAATGGCATCCTGGCCTGCATCAGGAACAGTGTGGCCAACAGGGGCAGGGAAGTCATTCTGCCCTGTACTCAGCACTGGTTAGGCCACACCTTGAGTCCTGTGTCCAGTTCTGGGCTCCTCAATTTGAGAAGGACACTGAGCTGCTGGAAAGGTGTCCAGAGAAGGGCAACAAGGCTGGGGAGGGGTCTGGAGCACAGCCCCGTGAGGAGAGGCTGAGGGAGCTGGGGCTGTTTAGCCTGGAGAAGAGGAGGCTCAGGGGAGACCTTCTCACTGCCTACAACTCCCTGAAGGGAGGTTGTAGCCAGGTGGGGGTTGGTCTCTTCTCCCAGGCAAGCAGCACCAGAACAAGAGGACACAGTCTCAAGCTGTGCCAGGGGAGGTTTAGGCTGGAGGTGAGGAGAAAGTTCTTCCCAGAGAGAGTTGTTGGCCATTGGGATGTGCTGCCCAGGGAGGTGGTGGAGTCCCCATCCCTGGAGGTGTTCAAGAGGGGACTGGACGTGGCACTTGGTGCCATGGTCTAGTAATCATGAGGTCTTGGGTGACAGGTTGGACTCGATGATCTCTGAGGTCTTTTCCAACCTTACTGATTCTATGAACTAGAGGAGCAAACTTGGACACAGTAGCTATCATCCTTTTGAAGGAACCCAAGCAAGCCACACCACTTCCCAGGCGAAGCACACCCCCATCCTCCACAGCAGGAGGCTGCCAACCTGGGCTCAGGGCAAGTGTTTCATGCATGTTAAAGAGCATCCCAGATACACCTAAAAAAATTCTGCTTCTGCCCCATACTTGCATTTATCAAATGGTGAAAAAGCCACCTCAAAACCAAACACAGACTAGCCCTCTCAGACTGGATGAGCTCTGCTTTACATCAGTCCTGGCAGATTTGCCCAAAGTGTCCCTACCGTTCTGTGAAGGCAAACCCAGGACACCCCCCTCCCAAAAGAACCCAGGCCAGCAGTTTGCACAAGGAACACAGCTGGAGCCTACAGACAGCAGACCTGGTGTTGAAGCTCTGCAAGCTTTTCCTGCTCCTCTTGTTCTCTGCGGATCCTCTCCTCCTCAGCCTGTCTCTGGTGCTCTTCGTAAGCCAGCTGCTTTTCCTCCTCCTGCCTGCGCAGCTCCTCCTCCTGCCGTGCCTTCTCCTCAAGGGCTCTCTTGGCCAGCCCTTCTTCTCTGATTCTAGTGAGTCCAACACACAGATTACCAGGTGGATGCTTATTTCTGTGCTAGTGTGCATGCACATGAGACAGTTTAGGACAGCAGGAGGGGGTCTCAGTCATTCGGCCCAGGACAGCAGGAGGGGGTCTCAGTCATTCGGCCCAGGACAGCAGGAGGGGGTCTCAGTCATTCGGCTAGTGCTTCTGCTTAAGGAGCTGTACTAAGGTTTACAGGACATTTAAATGATGTTTTGGAAGTGTTCACTAGACAGCAATGTGCCCTGGTGGCCAAGAAGGCCAGTGGTATCCTGGGGGCATTAAGAAGAGTGTGGCCAGCAGGCCAAGGGAGGTTCTCCTCCCCCTCTACGCTGCCCTGGTGTGGCCACACCTGGTATATTGCATCCAGTTCTGGGCTCCCCAGTTCAAGAGGAACAGGGAACTACTGGAGAGAGTCCAGTTGAGGCACTGAGCACAATGAAGGGACTGGGACATCTGTCTGATGATAGATCTGAGGCTGTTCAGAAGGCTGAGAGGGGATCTGGTCCATGTTTACAAATACCTGAAGGGTGGGTGTCAGGAAGAAGGGGCCAGGGTCTTTTCAGTGGTGTCCTGTAATAGGACAAGGGGCAATGGATACAAACTGGAGCACAGGAAATTCCACCTCAATATGAGGAGAAACTTCTTTGCTGTGATGGTGCTGGAGCCCTGGAGCAGGCTGCCCAGAGAGGTTGCGGAGTCTCTTTCTCTGGAGACTTTCAAGACCCTCCTGGATGTGTTCCTGTGTGACCTGTCCTAGGTGATGCTGCTCTTGCAATGGGGTTGGACTTGATGACCTGTGGAGGTCCCTTCCAACCATTGTGTGCTTCTATGACACACAGTTCAAGTGTCCACTCCAACCAGAGCCCACCACTGAAAGCATCCCTCCCTTCTCCTGAATCCTTACCTTTCCTCCTCCTGTCTCTGAATTCTTTCCTGGTCTTCCCGCTCTCTTTGCTCCCGTGCTAGACGCCGTTTCTCTGCTAAGATTTTAGCAGCTTCTTCAGCTGTGGTGGTCCCTGCTACAGTTTTGCTACCTGATTCTGCAAAGGGTTAAAGAAAATGCTGTTAAAAAAGCCCAATAAAATAAGACAGACATCATTACTGTGAGATGAGGTTTTGCTGTTAGCCAGCTGAGCGAGCACACCCTGCCTCGGAAGGCTTCCAAGAGCCAAGAGGGAGCCCTAAGGAGATGCAGAGCCACAACAGCTCACTGACACTGAAATTCCAACCCATTTCAGCTACACTCATCCAGCCACATTCCAGATGAAAAGATTAGTCTCCAACTACCAAGAGGGCCAATGGTATCCTGGGGTGCAGAGGAGTGTGTCCAGCAGATCCAGGAAGGTTCTCCTCCCCCTCTACTCTGCCCTGGTGAGGCCACACCTGGAATATTGCATCCAGTTCTGGGCTCCCCAGTTCAGGAGGGACAGGGATTTGCTAGAGTTCAACAGAGGGCTACCAGGATGACTGAGGGACTGGAGCACTGCCCCTTGAGGAGGAGGCTGAGAGACCTGGGGGTTTTTAGTCTGGAGAAGACTGAGAGGGGATCTAATAAATGTCTATAAATATCTGAGGGCTGGGGGTCAGGAGGGAGGGGACAGGCTCTGCTCAGCTGCACCCTGTGATAGGACAAGGCGCAATGGACATAACCTACAGCACAGGAGGTTCCACCTCAACACGAGAAGGAACTTCTTCACTGTGAAGGGCCCAGAGCACTGGAACAGGCTGCCCAGAGAGGTTGTGGAGTCTCCTTCTCTGGAGACTTTTCAAGCCCTGTCTGGATGTGTTCCTCTTTGACCTGTGCTGGATTGTATGGTCCTGCTCTGAAAGGGGGGTTGGACTTGATGACCTCCCAAGGTCTCTTCCAAGCCTTAACATCCTGCGATACTACAGTAGTTAAAAACATATTTCTCCAAAGACACATTTATTCTCTAACACTTAAGAACACTTTAAAGAACACTGAAAAGATCCAGCTTTAGGAAACACATACAATTCCCTCCAAAAAAAACCCTGGCTCTGCAGATGAAACATTCATTTCCATTTCTCTTGTTTCATAGCACTGACATACATGTCTTCAAATCTATACATTATCTGAGGGTGCAAATAATCATTGTGTTATCTGGCCCTGCAGGCACATGCCAGTCACTTCAGGAATGCTGGGCTTCCACACATTTTAGCAACAAATCAATATCCAGTTTTCATGGTGATCAAAAGAGCTTCAAGCACCAGGTCAGCAGATACTTGTGCGGCCCCAGAGTTTACGTGTGTGCTCACGGCCTGCCTGGTGTTATGATCAGAGATACTGGAGATTGTGATCAGAGATACTGGAGATTGTGATCAGAGATACTGGAGATATTAGTAAGAAATTCTTTACAGTGAGGCTGGTGAAACACTGCCACAAGTTGCCCAGGGAGGTTGTGGATGCCCCCTCCCTAGAGATCATAGAATCAATAAGGTTGGAAAAGACCTCAGAGATCATCAAGTCCAACCTGTCACCCAACACCTCCTGACTAAGCCATGGCTTCAAGTGCCACATCCAATCCCCTCTTGAACACCTCCAGGGATGGGGACTCCACCACCTCCCTGGGCAGCACATTCCAATGGCCAATCTCTCTTGCTGGGAAGAACTTTCTCCTCACCTCCAGCCTAAACTTCCCCTGGCACAGCTTGAGACTGTGTCCTCTTGTTCTGGTGTTGGGTGCCTGGGAGAAGAGACCAACCCCCACCTGGCTACAACCTCCCTTCAGGGAGTTGGAGAGAGCAAGAAGGTCTCCCCTGAGCCTCCTCTTCTCCAGGCTAAGCAACCCCAGCTCCCTCAGCCACTCCTCACAGGCCTGTGCTGCAACACCACCCCCCCCCCCGCCTCGTTGCCCTTCTTTGGACACCTTCCAGCAACTCAACATCTTTCCTAAGCTGAGGGGCCCAGAACTGGACACAGGACTCAAGGTGTGGCCTAACCAGTGCTGAGTACAGAGACCAACCCCCACCTGGCTACAACCTCCCTTCAGGTAGGTGTAGACAGCAATCAGGTCTCCCCTGAGCCTCCTCTTCTCCAGACTAAGCAACCCCAGCTCCCTCAGCCTGTTCAAGGCCAGGCTGGATGAAGCCTTGAGCAACCTGGTCAAGTGGAAGGTGTCCCTGCCCATAGCAAGGGGGGTTGGAAGTGGATGATCTTTAAGGTCTCTTCCATCCCCAACCATTCTATGCATCTCTATTAGAAGTTACACATGATCAATCTTTTATTTACATATATATACATATTTTATATACATTATACAGTAATCTTAGGAAAAATCCCAGCCTTGTCAGTTTCTCTCAGTAGGTACTGAATGAGGTCTGATTTTTAACCAGTTATTCCAGCTGCCTAGAAATATTACTATTTGAGTGGGACTAAAGAGCTGGTTGAAGATGCAGCTTTTGGTGTCAGTCAAGTAACAGCATCATAATGTAAGGCAAGGACTTGCCTTTCGTCTCTTTCAGTGTTTCACAACTCAACACACAGTTGTCTGCTTAGCAATCACAGAGCCTTGAGGCCACAGCAATTTTAATACACAATGACATCAGTTTTTCATCAGTTACTTTGCTTCTCACCTAAAGACAAATCATTCAGAGGACTACACCAGCATTTAAGAACTTTAATACCTGTAAAGCTGCTTAAGCTCCATGGACACATAATCACTACCTGCAGCTGTAATTACCCAGACTACACCCAGAGCAACTGAACCATGGCACTGGTCTGTGCAGAAAAATGGTTCTTGCAGTCCCAGGAGAAGCATTCCAGAAACACACAGAGTGCAGTCAAAGAGAAGGTTTATAAAATCTAAGATTTATCCAACACAGGAAAAGTAAAACATTACCTCCCCAGGCCACAGAATGAGTCTGCTCTGGGCAGAAATGCAGTCATGTTGGTACAAACATGAACAGGCCACACCACTTCCAAATTTGATCTCAGCCAACAGGGGTTCTCCTCCTCCTCATCCCTGAGCAGGGAAGATCAGTCCTTTGCAGTTCAAAGAACCATTAGCAGGGTCTGCCTACTCCAGACCTGCAGGTATTAAGTGCCCTTCTCCCTACATTTGGCAACTTGGCTTTTTTATTACTTAAAGAAAAGGCAGGAGGTTTCACTTACTGTTGCCAGTATACAAGCATGAAGAAATCAAAATGCCTCTCTTCTCATCCACCACTTGAATGTCTCACCAGTTGAGACCAGTCACTCTTTGCAGCAGAAGCTATCTTGCCACAGCAACCCCATGCAGTGCTCCAGGCTGGAGTCAGAGTGGCTGGAGAGCAGCCAGGCAGAGAGGGACCTGGGGGTGCTGGTTGATGGGAGGCTGAACATGAGCCTGCAGTGTGATCAGGGCTAAGAGGGCCAATAGCATCCTGGCCTGTATCAGGAACAGTGTGGCCAGCAGGAGCAGGGAGGTCATTCTGCCCCTGTACACTGCACTGCTTAGGTCACACCTTGAGTCCTGTGTCCAGTTCTGGGCTCCTCAGTTCAGGAAGGATGTTCAGTTGCTGGAGCATGTCCAGAGAAGGGCAACAAAGCTGGGGAGGGGCTTGGAACACAAGCCCTATGAGGAGAGGCTGAGGGAGCTGGGGTTGCTTAGCCTGGTGAAGAGGAGGCTCAGGAGAAACCTTCTTGCTCTCTACAACTCCCTGAAGGGGAGGTTGTAGCCAGGTAGGGGTTGGTCTCATCTCCCAGGCAAAGAGCATCAGAACAAGAGGACACAGTTTCAAGCTGTGCCAGGGGGAGGTTTAGGCTGGAGGTTAGGAAGAAGTTCTTCCCAGAAAGAGAGATTGCCCATTGGAATGTGCTGTCCAGGGAGGTGGTAGAGTCACTGTCACTGGAGGTGTTCAGGAGGAGACTTGATGGGGTGCTTGGTGCCATGGTTTAGTTGCATAGGTGGTGTTGGGTGATAGGTTGGACATGATGATCTTGAAGGTCTCTTCCAACTTGGTCTGGTCTATTCTATTCTATTCTATTCTAGTCTAGTCTAGTCTATTGTTATGCACTGGCACAGCAACCCACACTGCAGTCCCATTTTAACCCTGCTGGCATCTCACTTCTATCAAAATTGCTTGACATTTGACATCAGGGGTAAACTATTTCCTCCTTTGAAAATTCAACCTAAAGAAGCCAATTTAATCCTCAGCAGGAGGAACCCTAGAGGTCTTAGGCTTTTAGGTTATAGGGTTGCAGCATGGTAATGATAGCTTGAAATGTGGTAAGTATCTGGTACAGAAGATAATAGAGGACAACTAGTTGTAACCATTCATAACACAAATATGGGAAGTGCAGTGGGCATAAAACCAAGAGAGGGTCGAGAGATCTGAAGCCTGGGGGGGGAATATTCCCATTGAATTTTCACTTTGGAAGTTACTGGATTGCAGGCAATGCCAATCCACTGACTGAATCACAGAAAGCCACATTGTTGTACTGATTTTTCACCCCTTGTGCAGTCTACTTCCATGGGGCTTCCCAACATGATTGCTAACATGCCTTAAGAAGTTCTTCCAGTATTTTCTACTGAGCTCCATCTTCTTTCTGGACTCCCAGCTGTCATTACTGACAAGAACTGTTTTCACTCAAAAGCCCTTTTTGTGATGGATGGAGAAAGAGGGGAACAAGCAAGAGAAGTGTTCTTAGAGCTGTAAAATGCATCTACAGGACTGAGTGTTGGCCTTACCAACTCCAGCCTGTGGCACTATGAAGGTACTTGCAGCCATTAAGAATACAGACTGCCTTTAGGCAGCTCCTCTTCAGCAGTATTTAGTTGCCAATTGAGCAAGAAGGATGCAGAAGATCTGCAACTTGTGAAGAGGTGGAAGCTGAACCTCCTCCTTTTCTCTCATTGATCTGTTCAGGTTTTCTTCCCAAAGATAGAAAAGAATATTGCAGACTTGCTATGTAAGGAGAAGCTTGTGTCAGTTCCTTACTGGACTGTTATTTCCCAGTTTGACAGCAAGAACACAAACATAGTATAATAGAATCAGTCAGGTTTGGAAGGGACCAAAAGGATCATCTAGTTCCAGCCCCCCTGCCATGGGCAGGGACACCCTACACTAGATCAGGCTGGACAGAGCCTCATCCAGCCTGGATGGACACGTGCTTGTGTTGTGGCATCAGTTGGGTGGAAGGATGGTTCCAACACATTTCAAGGCAAGTCATTTATTTACAATCAACCTGAGAATCATATGGCAAAGCCTTCACTACCCAAATAAAAAGACAGAAAGAAAAAAAAACTGGAGGCTCCATGATAGTTTATTACCTATCATCATGCATAAGGTGAGAGCTCGTGAAGGAGCACTTCTTATGCTTTAAGTTGAAACGAGCCTTTTAACTCTCACAGAAGCTGCCAAAGGCTGCTGCCAGAAATGACAACTGCTCCAAGTCACTGAAAAATAGAAAGTGTTTTACTGCAGAACAGTGTATTTTAGCAGAAGACACCCCCACCCCCCAAAAAAAAAAAACAAGACAGAAATTGATTGCTGTTTGTCAGCAACAGGCAACCAAATTGAGTTTGAAGGAGAAGAGATGGGTATGAAGATACAAGTACACAAAGCTGAGATTAGGTTGAACCTAGAAGACCTAGAGACTGACTTGCCACATGCCATTGACTGATGTGCTCTGACTTCAGAAGCTGTCTGGAATATGGTACTGCACCAACCCACGGGGGGAACAGATGTGCAAAATTGCCTTGACAGCTGAAAGCAACTTTTTTAAGAACAAGGATTTTGCCTCAGCACTACTGCAGTGTACCACAGCAGCCCTAGAGATAAAGGAAATCATCTCTAGGGTGGAGAACATGGCCACTCTTTCCTTATCTTGCCAAAGAGTTTCACTCCCAGCCATGATGACCCACTCCAAAGACAATTAGCTTGGACATTAGCAATAAGGTAAAATAGATCAACTGAGTTAATACAGTTCCAGAAGCCAGTGTGGAGAGGAGACAGATGGGGCACCAAGGAACAAGGACAGGTGCTCTTGTTCCAGAACAACTGGAAGACAGAGTAACAGGACAAGCTATTATAGAGGTGTCAACCTCTCTTTCAACACTGGTTACAACTGATTATGCCCCCTGTGAGGCATGCAAAGACATTTATCACACTAATGCAGGGACATCAAGGGATGGACGTTCTGACTGCAAAGATGAATGACGCGACACTGAAGATGGATGTGCAACTTCACACAAACATCCACATTTGACTGTGGCATCCAGGCTGCTTTCTACAGGAACAGATGATCAAGGAACACTAGATGTGAGCTCTTCAGCCAGCTAACACTATTGAACATCCAGATCTGAGCAGTGGCAGGAAGAGCCTCAGAAATCACAGACGATGGCAGCAGCTGAGGAATGCACAAGAGGAACTGCACATGCAGTAACATACAGCGAGCATGGCTCCCACTTACCTTGTGTCTGAAGGATTTTTGCCCTCAGTACTGCCCACTGGCTGCAGTTTAAACTCCAGAGATCCCTTCTTTTCCTGTTAAGTGTCCCCTAAGTCCTTCTCCACAGAGAAATGCCTGCCAGATCCCATTGGTAGGCTCTCCCAGATTCTTTTCTGGAGATGGCAGATGGTGGTGTTCTGGTCAGAGGGGCAGGGGCTGTGCTTACTTGGCACAATGAAGAGGGACTCTAATTGTTCAGCTGGTGTATGGCTCTCATCTGCCAAGCTAATTGCTCAGGGTGACCTGTGAACTGACCACTTTTTCCTGAGGCAGCAGGGATTACCCATTCACTGTGGCAAGTTTTCCAGCTTGGTGAAAGCTGTCTCTGGCTGGGCTGCACCAACAGCTGACTTCTTCCTCCAAGCAGGTCCCTTGCATGAGCAATTATAGCGACTACCAACTGCACTGAAAGACCTCTGCATAGTTTAACTACTGACTTTGCCAACCTAAGCTAGTAGATTTCTCAGCAAGTGTGCCTGAAGTCCAAAAGGCAAATAGGATTTTTGCAATGACAGTGGAAGCTCTGGACTTAAATCTCCAAGTCCAATAAACCACCTGCTGCACTAAAATCCATAGCCCCAAAGTCATACCATGTACAATTACTGCATGAATTTTCAGCAATGAACAGCTTCTGCCCTAAAACATCCTACTCTCCAGTGGTCTGCCTCCTGAAGGAATGGTTTCACCAGACCTAGCACACACTGCAGATGTCTTGAGGAAGAGTTCAGCAGTCACTGAGAAACACTCACCTTCTTTGGTCTTTGGGCTAGCTGCTACAGCATCCCTGTCCAAGGCTGGTGAAGCACCTTGTTCTTGCCCTGCTCCTTCTGTGCTCTTGTCCTTTGGTTTGCTCTCTACTTCAGTTTTCTTTTTGGTAATGTTTATAACACCTGGAGTGAGAGGTGGGCGTTGGATGGGCGCCGGTTTAGAGACTGGAGTAGGAGACGGTGGCCTTTGTTTTGCCATGCTAGGTGAAGGTGGGCGAGTCTTCTGCCTGTGGAAATCAAGAACATTTTTCAGGGCCAATACTGAAAAACCTCAAAACATGCAACCAGGACAGCAGTCTGCTTTGGTTAGCTGACATTACAGAGGACAAGGGTGACTGAACGCTGGAACAGGCTGCACAGAGGGGCTGTGGAGTCTCCTTCTCTGGAGACCTTCAAAACCCTCCCGGATGTGTTCCTGTGTGGCCTGCCCTAGGTGATCCTGCTCTGGCAGGGGGTTGGACTGGAGGAGTTTTTGAGGGCCCTTCCAACCCCTAACATTCTGTGATCCTTCATGAATCTCCAACACAAGAATCCAGAAGCACCCTGGGCACACTGCACTCACTACTTGTTGGCTAACATCAAAAGAGGTCTTCTAGCCCAGACTTCCATTTACATCAAGGATGAATCTTGTGATTCTAGTCACAGAATCACCAAGGTTAGAAGAGACCTCAAAGATCACCAAGTCCAACCTGTCACCACAGACCTTATGAATAAACCATGGCACCAACTGCCACATCCAATCCCCTCTTGAACATCTCCAGGGATGGGGACTCCACCACCTCCCTGGGCAGCACATTCCAATGGCTAACAACTCTCTCTGGGAAGAACTTTCTCCTCACCTCCAGCCTAAACTTGCCCTGGCACAGCTTGAGACTCTGTCCTCTTGTTCTGGTGCTGCTTGCCTGGGAGAAGAGACCAACTCCCACCTGGCTACAACCACCCTTCAGGTAGTTGTAGAGAGCAAGAAGGTCTCCTCTGAGCCTCCTCTCCTCCAGGCTAAGTAACCCCAGCTCCCTCAGCCTCTCCTCACAGGGCTGTGCTCGAGGCCTCTCCCCAGCCATGTTGCCCTTCTCTGGACACATTCAAGTATCTCAATGTCCTTCTTAACTGAGGGTCCCAGAACTGGACACAGGACTCAAGGAACTTCCTACAAAGATCCAGTCTGGAAGTTTGCATGCTCCCTGTTGGTTTTAGAATCACAGAATCAACCATGTTGGAAGAGACCTCCAAGATCATCAAGCCCAACTGATCACCCAACCCCATCTAATCAACTAGACCATGGCACTAAGTGCCTCATCCAGATTTTTTCTTAACCACCTCCATGGATGTTGACCCCACCACCTCTCTGGGCAGTGCACAGGCTGTACAGAAAATCAGGGTATAAATATTTGTGTATTTATGGATAAATATAGAATGTTTATATAATATCAATATCTGCACAAATGAGAGACAAAGGTTCAAGGGCTGCATCCCTACCACGGAAAAGAGAACTCAGATCCAAAGTGAAGGCCTTAGATGTATAAACATGGCAGAGCATGGGTCAGCCAAATGCTAAGAGTGCAGCTGTCTGAGGCAGGCAGCAGCCTTCATCTCCTCCTCAGCAGAAGGTTTTTAAGGTGGACACTGGACACATACCTAAGTGTAGATGGTGAGGGAGGACGCTTCACCACGTTAGCAGGTGACGGGGATCTTCTATGGGCAGACACAGACGGTGAGGGAGGGCGCCTGAAGCCAGACCCTGGGGATGGCTTTTCAGCTTCTGATTTCTATGAAGACACATAAAACCAAACAATGCTTACTCTAGAATCCTTCACAGACAGGAGAGCTGTTAGCACAACAAATGCAGGCCTTCTCAGAATACAGAATTAACCAGGTTAGTATGGACCTTTGAGATCGAGTCCAACCTATCACCCAACACCATCTGATCAACTAAACCGTAGCACCAAGTGCCTCACCCAGCCTCTTCTTAAACACCTCCAGTGATGGTGGCTCCACCACCTCCCTGGGCAGCACATTCCAATGGCCAATCTCTCTTGCTGGGAAGAACGTCTTTCTAAGATCCAGCCTAAACTTTCCTCTGCACAGTTTAAGGCTGTGTCCTCTTGTTCTGTCACAGGTTGCCTGGGAGAAGAGACCAGCCTCCACCTGGCTACAACCAGTTGTAGATGACAACAAGGACTCCCCTGAGCCTCCTCTTCTCCAGGCTAAACAACCCCAGCTTCCTAAGCCACTCCTCACAGGGCTGTGCTCCAAATCCCTCCCCAGCCTTGTTGCCCTTTTCTGGACACGTTATCATAGAATCACAGAATCAGTCAGGGTTGGAAGGGACCACAAGGATCATCTAGTTCCAACCCCCCTGCCATGGGCAGGGACACCAAACACTAGATCAGGCTGGCCAGAGCCTCATCCAGCCTGGTCTTAAACACCTCCAGGGATGGGGCCCAAACCACCTCCCTGGACAACCCATTCCAGGGCTTCACCACTCTCATGGTGAAGAACCTCCTCCTCATGTTCCAGCAACTTAACGTCTTTATTAAACTCAGGGACCCAGAACTGGACACAGGACTCAAGGTGTGGCCTAACCAGTGCTGAGTACAGAGGCAGAATGACCTCCCTGCTTCTGCTGGCCACACTATTCCTGATACAGGCCAGTACATCTCAACAAGATGTACTCAAGAGTTGCTTTACACTGCAAAACACAGACCCAGTCACTACCTTACCTAAATGAAACTGTGGTAACCAAGATACCAGAGAGATGAAGGACCAAAAATCCCATTTTGATTTCAATACTGCCTTTTTGAAGCAAACTGATGCCACTAACCATGCCAATAAGCAAGCAAACCACTGAAGAACAACCCTATCCTGAGCTGTTCCAACCTCTCCCCCCACCCCACTGATACAAACCTAATTCCTGAGGATCTCCAACACACCTGAGTTGAATCTGGTGAGCTTGCATCAGAGGGAGAGTACCTCAAACCAATAAGCAAGAAGTGCCCCATCCTGAGCTGTTCCAACCTCTCCCCCCACCCCACTGATACAAACCTAATTCCTGAGGATCTCCAACACACCTGAGTTGAATCTGGTGAGCTTGCATCAGAGGAAGACAGAGAGGACCTCAATCAAACCAATAAACAAGCAAATCACTGAAGAAGAGCCCCATCCTGAGCTGTTCCAACCTCTCCCCCCACCCCACTGATACAAACCTAATTCCTGAGGATCTCCAACACACCTGAGTTGAATCTGGTGAGCTTGCATCAGATGAAGACAGAGAGGACTTCAATCTGTCGATGCTACGACTGCGCACGGGCACTTTAGGAGCTGGGGCTGGGGAATTGATGGAACTGGCTGAAGCTGAACGAGGACAGAGGTGAGATTCTATAAAAGTTAGGAATTTGACAAGACACAACAAGAAGCAAGTGCACAGTATAAGAACAGGAGAAAAAGAGGGGGAGAGAGAGAGAAAGATTGTGCGTGTTAGAAACCATACAGAGGAACGCGGCAGGCAGTGCATGTTGCGGTGGGTCACGGGCACAAGACACCATCACCACATGATTAGTACTTTGGAAGCCACAGCACCAGGAATGAAACCATTTTGAAAGCAGCAGCCTGGAGCAGATCAAAATAAAATGCTTTTCCAAACAACACCTCAGCACTGCTTCAATTGTGATGGAGCTGCATCTAATCACAAACAGTTCAGTTCCAGTGGCTCAGCCTCTTTCTCTACAAGTTCTCCATTACAGGGGCAAAAATTAGCTCATGCCCTCACCACTGCTCTCTGAGCAGCAGAGACTTTCAGTGCCTGAAGGGGGCTACAAGAACATGGGGAGGGACTTTTGACAAGGGCTGAGGGTGGTGAGACACTGGAACAGGTTGCTCAGGGAGGTTGTGGATGTCCTCTCTCTGGAGGTGTTCAAGGCCAGTTTGGACAAGGGCCTCGAGCAACCTGGGCTAGTGGAAGATGTCCTGTGGCAGGGGGGTGGGAACTGCATGGTCTGTGAACCCAAGCAATTCTATGATTCTGTGATACATTTTGTTTGGAGGGTTGGTTTTTGGAGTTTTGTTGCTTGTTTGATTCCTTTCTGAACAATCATCTCTCTGCCCTGTACTTCCTTGAGTCTAACCCCCCCCGGTGCAGTTTGAGACTGTGTCCTCTTGTTCTGGTGCTGATTGAGGGAAGGGCTTGGTCTCTTCTCTCAAGCAACAAGCACCAGAACAAGAGGACACAGTCTCAAGTTGTGCCAGGGGAAGTTTAGGCTGGAGGTGAGGAGAAAGTTCTTCCCAGAGAGAGGTGTTAGACATTGGAATGTGCTGCCCAGGGAGGTGGCAGAGTCCCCATCCCTGGAGGTGTTCAAGAGGGGACTGGACGTGGCACTTAGTGCCATGGTTTAGTAGTCATGAGGGGCTGGGTTGGACTTGATGATCTTTGAGGTCTCTTCCAACCTTGGTGATTCTCTGATTGCCTGGAGAAGAGACCAACCTCCTCCTGGCTACAACCTCCCTTCAGGTAGTTGTAGACAGCAAGGAGGTCTCCCCTGAGCCTCCTCTTCTCCAGGCTAAACCACCCCAGCTCCCTCAGCCTCTCCTCACAGGGCTGTGCTCGAGGCCTCTCCCCAGCCTCGCTGCCCTTCTCTGGACACGTTCAAGTTGATGCTAGATTTTTGTTATAGTCTGACTAACTTGTGACAGATGGCAGCACTTAGAATTTTGCAGGTTTGTGGAAAATACATTTTATTTTTCTATTCACAGCATTTGTGCAAGGAGAACTGCATTCTGCTTGTGCAGTTTCTCTGCTGAAGCCCAGGTAGGCTTCTGCTGGAATGCAGAAAGCACCTCGAAGGCAATCTGATAAAAATGTAGTTCTCTTTACTTCAGCAGTAGTGAGTCAGTCACATGCTGTCAGTAACAGTGGAAGAAGATGGTATTTCCCCACATGACATGAACTGGAATATTCATGGCCAAATAAAAGTGGCACATAGATTGGTGAGCAAAAAAAAAATATGACCAACAACTGGAAACCCAACAAAGTCCAACCTGAGCATTACACAAGGGGAGCAGTGTGGAAAGATCACCATTACCAACAAGGACCAAGGTAAGTGGCATAAGATCAAAAATAAAAATGGAGCAATGTGCTGAAGAGGAAACAAGCAAAACTGGGAAGGCAAGAGAGGAGAAAGGACTCCACATTGGTTCCAGCCATGCATTTACTGGGGCATTCTTCTAACTGGTAACAGTTAAAAGTGCAGGATGCAGTCAGGGTTGGCCCATGATGCAGATTCCTGCACAAGTATTAAGTTGAGCCACACTCTGGGCTTATCAGCTCAGTCTGGACCAATATGAAATTGCTTGAGCCAGCCAGGGTTACTCTACAGTATCCTCTCCTCCTGGAATGCCTCTATGTCTACAGTCAGCCTCAGTGAAGCCAGCTCAGGGCTCCCTGTGCTTAAGGTAATCCCTCTGCCATGTTCCTACAGGAGTTTCTCCTCCTCAAGAAATTCAGGCTTTGCACTTAATTCCTTTCAGCCTCCTTTGAAATGGTTTGTTTGGGTTTCTGCCTCTTTCATTTTCTAACACCCCTCTCTGACCAGTATTTCTGATTCATTGGAGGGTGTTCCCAAACCCAGGTCTCCCTCAGTCAAAACACAAACCACAAACAAACCCCAAACCGAAATGGCAGCATCTGGTTCTCTGCAGAGCAAGTAAACTGGCACTGGAGTTTAAAAGCCAGTCATTCTTCTATGGTTTTGTAAGCAAACATGCAACAGAGCACACGAATTGGTTACTGCTGACCAAAGAAAGGACTGGGTAAGTTGTATTACACACAGCCATCTATTGGCTGGCTGCTTCACGCTTCGGTGCAGCACAGTTAGCAACTATCAGGTAAGTTCTTGCTTGAAGAGCAACTGCAGAAAACTTTCAGGCTTTGCTGCCCTCCTGTTACCTGAGGGATCTTGTCCATCAGCCGACAATGCAGCAGCACTTTTACTCCTAGCTAAAGAGGCCTGTGTGGGGGCGAGGAGGCGACTGATTACGCTACTGTCCAGGGGACTGAGCTGGGAGCGACGAGCTGAATGGTGAGAACAAACCAAAAAAGGATCCAACATGAAACCATAACATGAGAAAAGGACAAGCAGTACAAAGCAAAGGCAGTCTGTGAGCATTACTGCAAACTGTAACACTTTTGGAAGGAAAATGCAGAAGTCAAGGAGAGAAGAAGTCAAGGAATGCAGAAGTCAAATTCGAACTAGAAGCACAGAAGTGTTAAATGCTGCAATCTCTTATGTTGCACTTCTTGTCCTTGGCTTGCTTAACACTGACCATTTTAATGTGCAAAGGCTGGCATGCATACAGCAGAGATGAAAGCTGAAGTGGGTCAAAATAGGAACTAATTTTGACCCAGCTCTTCAGAGCTGTGCTCTTTAGACTGCAGGTAAGGCCGTTCTACAAGGCCAGCGGTGATTGTCAGCCATCATTTGCACGTAACACATTCACAAGGACAGCATCCATCACCCTCCCATATGAAAAGAGCAGAGTATCATTTCCACTGCTGGCAAAAGCTGCTAAAAAGGAAAGTTTGAAAGCTGTTAAAGAGGGAAAAAAAAAAGATGTTAGAAAAGTTGCTGGTCTTCAGGTTTAGGAAGAGTTCCTAGAAAAGGAGGGATTCGTAACCTAGTGGGGAATACACAGACCAGAAGAGACTCAAGTAAGAACAGGTTTCCTCCATCATTTGCATGCACATAGTTTAGGCCAGCAGCAGGAAGTTGCTTTCAAACTGAATAAAGAGAGAGAGTTCAAAAAGCAAAGAGAAGATTTAAGTCAGAAGTGAACAGACCACTGACATTTTTACCCTGTCTTACATTTAAGCCTAGCAGCTTTCAAGTAAGTCTCTCTTAAGCAGAGAGACATTTTGCTATCTACTTACAGGGCCACGTGAAAGTCCTTCTTCAAGGATTTCCTTTTTGTCCAAGGGGAGAAATTTAATCCTTGCCACTTACAAGTTTAGCTTTAGCACTGGATTCCTCAAAGGCCATTAAAGAGGCCTAAAAATTTAAGAGCCAAGGAAAGTAGTGAAATGAAGCCTATCCAAACTTGACTGCGAGCAGCTTTAAAGAGAAATACTCAGCTTTATGAAACAACCACCTGTTTTTTCTTCCTTTTTCACTTTTTCTAGGTCTGGAGAGGACTGGGGTTTACTACTCATTCTACTCAAAGATGTGCTCCTCTTCTTTTCTGCTCCTCCTAGAGACCAAGCGTAAGGAAGATTATTTTCAACAAGATATTCACATATATGAGCCTCTAAGCTGCCCCTTCCCACGCTTTGCTTTGGCTAACCCCCCCCCAATCTATCAGCACAAACCACTGTTTTCTCATGAGATAAACAGTTTGCCTACTCTTCTCCCCACCCTTCCACTCATCAGATGGAACAAGGCTGGTTTACGGACAGTTACCCAACAGCTGGCGCTGCAAGGTCTGTAATATTTATGCCACAGTGCTCTCATGGAAAGCATGAGTGAGAACCCTTTATGATGAAGCTGGGATGTGGTTTAAAGTCAGCCTGAAATGTCCCATTTACTGCCTCCCAAGTCTCCAAAACAAACTGGCCTCTGGCACCTTTCTGTTCCACCTGTGAACCTTTGAGTGCTGACTGCTGCGAATGTAGAGGAACTTTGTTATTCAGTCTGTTTAATGAGGCACTCCTCTTTGTGGTACCTAGAAGTGAAAGTGCATGGATTAATCACACTGAAAAGCCTACAGATCCCCTCCAACACCTGCCCCACTTCCCTGAGATACAGAAGAATTAAGTCACTTCATAGCTTGAATCCTTCAGAAGCAGGAAAGCTGGATCAGGGAAGAATTACTCTATAGGAAGCATTATTTCTTATATTCCTGTAAGCTACTCATCAGAGCAGCAGGGTGCCAGTCTCAGTAGATGTCTTGGCTGACCTACTGAGGCCACCCTTGCACTCCTTTTAGGTAAGTAAAACACCCTTGGAGGAAAGATAATTCATTTTAAAGGCCACAGCTCACAATCTGCACGAGCAAGAGTGAGCTCAGAATTCACACTGAACACAGCTGACAAAACACTCCACTGATTCAGGGCCAAGCATCTCCCTCTCATTTCTGCATTCTGCTCCTCCACCTTCCCAGGCAACATGAGCATGGCAGAAGCCATCTGGTTAATTCTGTGGCTGGATTTTGTGCTGTCTGAATTGAACCATGTTTTACCAAAGAGCCAAGCTCTCCTTGAGGGCCAAACAAAGAGCACAGAATCACTCCAACTTGCTGTGCTGAC
Source organism: Colaptes auratus (assembly GCA_015227895.2). Taxonomy (NCBI): domain Eukaryota; kingdom Metazoa; phylum Chordata; class Aves; order Piciformes; family Picidae; genus Colaptes; species Colaptes auratus. The sequence goes on from CM037644.1 coordinate 3,636,881, forward strand.
CTAAACCAGTCAGTCCACCTCTACATCCTGACCAGGCGGCTCAGCTGTAGCCATGTCCACATTTCTTCTAGTTGTGGCCACTTGGCAATTTTTAACTCCAAAGTGAACAAGGAATCATAAAGGATTTGGAGGGATGACAGCAAGTTTGAGAGCAATCCCAATTAGCTGGTAATTAGTGCCTTCCTGTGTACTTCATTTATACTTTACAACCCCGTTTCTGACTCAGAGCTGAAGCCTGCAGACACATTAGATATCACTTAAAACCACAAGCAGACTCCAGTGACTCAGAGCCCCTTGCAGCTATGCCAGTGTAGATATCTTCACTGACTCCCTACTGGGCATGCAGTGTATGAGTACAAGTTTTTCTGCTGCATCCCCTTCCAACATGAACCCACAAAAATCCCTGTTAGCTGTGTCCAGGTCAGGGAATCTTCGAGCATGGCTCATTTGATTGAAGGCTGCAGACTGACAAAACCATTGGAGTACAGACATAGCTGAAGCTGTGCTGATATTAAACAGCTCTTAGCTTATTAATTGCTTTTTTTTAATCATTTGGGAGAAAAACCCAGAGCAACACATCTGGGATACAGGCAGGCTCCTATGAGACACTGAGGAGATTCCCCACAGGGAAAGCTCAGGTTAAAACAAGCTGACACAGAATGATAGAATCAGTCAGGGTTGGAAGGGACCACAAGGATCATCTAGTTCCAACCCCCCTGCCATGGGCAGGGACACCTCACACTAGATCAGGCTGGCCAGAGCCTCATCCAGCCTGGGCTTAAACACAAAACAGACATTTGTCACAATAAACCTCTTGAGACAGAAGTGGGTGTTCAGGTATTGCTAGATCTAAGTGCATGGCAGTTAATATTGAACATTAATAAGATCTCAGGTAAAATAGTTATTGACATAGAGACAACAGGCCAGATCTGAAATGCTCTGGTTGCCCTTTGGAGGAGTCTGGCTCAGGGACAAAGAACCTGGGCTTCTGGCTTTGTGCAAGACAAAAGCTGTATTGTGGCCATTAGGAAAGATTTCTTCTCCCAAAGGGTTGTCACGTCCTGGAACAGACTTCCCAGAGCAGTGGTGGATTCACCATTCCTGGAGGGGGTTAAAAGCCATGTAGATGTGGTATGCAGAGACAAGGGCTAGTGGTGACCTGGCAGTGCTGGGTTAATGGTTGGACTGGATGATCTTAAAAGATCTTTTCCAACCAAATCAATTCTGTGATTCTGTGACCTCCAGGGACAGGGCCTCAACCACCTCCCTGGACAACCCATTCCAGGGCTTCACCACTCTCATGGGGAAGAACTTCTTCATCAACTACTTCATCATATGTACTCATGCAAATAATTTTCACTTGGAGAAGGCAAATAGCCATGATTGACAGAATGTATTGGATGGGGCAGAGAGGAAACTCACATGAGCAGATTTACTGGAGAGTGGAAAAAACCAGAGATCTATGTCACTATGTCACTCTCTACATCCTTGTTACGACCACTTGTGTGGTGCACAATTTAAACATGACACACTGCAGTCTGGAGCTTCATCTGCCTTGCAGCTGCAGTTTAAAATGAGACCTGAAGCCACAGAAATTGGTAAAATTCAAGATAATTAAAAGATAATTGAAGATAATTAAAATAGTATTAAAGTAATCGCCTTCCAGGCCATTTCTTTTCCTTGGTAGTCAATGGCACATTAAGCAACCTCAGAATGCTTGCAAGCAGAGGAGGGCACTAACAGTTTGAGCTAGCTGAGTGTCAGTAGCAAGATGACACTACTTTGTTGGGCTAGGAAGTGGTGGCAGAGCTGCAGGCTAGGGCTACAACCATGCCAGAACTCCAAATCAAAAAATCAAACCATCTCTTCCCAAACGTCAGGAATTTTTCATGCACCCTTCTCTCATTTGGTTAAAGCAGAACTCTACAGTGTGTGTCTACAGAGTACAGGACTGATGCAACAGAAAGATGTCACAAAGCTGATTTTCCCCTCAGAATCATAAGAGAATCAATAAGGTTGGAAAAGACCTCAAAGATCATGAAGTCTGACCTGTCACCCAAGACCTCACGACTACTAAACCAAGGCACCAAGTAGTCCAACCTTCAACCCAGCACAGAAAGGGGGTTGTAAGTAGATGGTCTTTAAGGTCCCTTCCAACCCAACCCATTCTATGCCAACTATGGCTCAGCAGACTATAGTTCTCCCAGCTTTCAGAATGCAGACAGCACATTCAGCCTAGAAATTAATTTTCTTCCTGCTGTGCTATAGACAATCAAAGGACTGAAGCTCTCCACCCCAACAAGGCAAAGCTCATATCATTTTCTGTACCATTTCCAGTTTGCCAAATTTATCAGGCGTGATTTAAGGCATGCAAACCCCCTCAAGATGATGTGAAATGATTTGTGGAGCAATCATTCACCAAGCTTTGACTTGAGTAGGACAACTGGAGGGATCAGAAGTAACAAACCAGAGGCGTTCACCGTCGTTGTGCTCCTCTAACAGAGATCACAGCAACCGGCTCAAAGCCCTCACCAGTCAAGCTGGATCGACAAATTGCACGAAACACATTTCAGATCAACACATCAAGAGAGAGTCACACAGTGAGGGAGGAAGAGGAGGAGCACTGCCCCTCTCTTGGCTCCCCACTCCCCAGCCAACGGGGAAGCAGTAGCCACAAAGACTTACTTCGATCGGAAGCGTTGAGAAGCGCCGCAGAGGATGACAACCGCTTGGTCATGACAGCTTCGGGCTGCTTCAGGTTTGCTGTGGAGGTGGACCTCTTGCTGCCTGGGGAAAGAGCTGCTTACTTTAGAATCCAGCTTCACACTTGAGCAAGCACCTTTCACACACTGTGAGCTGGCTTTGGAAGCGTTACATCCTGAAAGCTATTTGCAGTTTTGCTTAATGAGAACGAGAAACAGGAACGATTTGGGTTGGGTTTCTCCCCACCCAGCCTTTGAACAGACTTGGTACAATTAACACCAGCTGTAAGGTGCAGAGAAAAGGCACCGAGTTGGTTTTTTTTTTCTTTTCAGTGGAGCAATGCCAAAGTTTTGTGTGCATCTAAGTGGTTGTTACATGGGCTTGAAGACCAAGATGTACTGCGGGGGTGGTGTGTGTGTGTTGTGACCGGACTGGTCACGGAGGGAAAACAACACTAAGGCTTGAAAAAAAATCAGGCATGCATTTCATCACTTTTGTTTGTGCAAGCAGGTTTTTCAATCACTAATTAACAAAACAAAACAAATGCTTTTGGAGGAAGCAAAGCAAGTCCTGAGGGACAGGAAGAAAGCATTCCCCTTTCTGGTGACTTCCTGAGAGCTGCTTGTGGATCTTTTAGAAATGTACCAGTTTTGCTCTTGAAATTTCCTTCTTTTTTCCCCCTGAGCCAGTCCTTAAGCTCATGCTTCCTATCAATTTTGCAGCTCTTCTGAAGCAGAATTGCCACAAGAGGCATTAAGGCTTTTTTAACCCCCTGTGTGCATACACAGAGGCGTGCATATACACATTAAAACCAAATAATCAATCACATCTCACCTGGCAAAGTCTCAAGCTTCCTACAAGCCAGATAAATATCTGCTTTTTTAATGTCAAATGCTGGACTTTCAGGATGAACACTGCTCCAGAGTGGGAAAGCATCTACCTGTTTCTAGGCACACTTCAATCAGCAGGAATCAGCAATGCACACAAAGTAGTGCAGACTGGAACAATAAACACAGGAACTTCCATACATCAAACACAAATCATCCATTTTGCTGGCATGTTGGGCAGCAAAGATGATTGACATGAACTCATTAGTGCATAAGTACCAAAGGAAAAAGCAGCACTACTCACCACACAGGCAGCATCTTTTCCCTTTAGCCAGCATGTTACAGCAAGAGCCAGGCCATAAGGATCCCTAGGGACAGCCCTGCCATTGTACTTTTGACTCATGAACTCACCCCAGGCTTCCTGAGCTAGGGGCCTCCTGCAAAAACCATGTCAAGAGAAAACCAGAATCTGGAGCTGAAGCTCCAAAGTCGTAGAATCACTAAGATTGGAAAAGACCCACTAAACCATGTCCTGAGGTGCCACATCTACATGTTTTCTGAACACCTCCAGGGATGGTGACTCCACCCCCTCCCTGGGCAGCCTGTTCCACTCTTGCAGGAAAGAAATTGTTCCTATTATCCAACCTAAATCTCCCCTGGTGCAGCTTGATGCCATTTCCTCTTGTCCTGTTGTTAGTTCCTTAAGAGAAGAGACAAAAATAGGCCTCACTCCCCCCTCCTTTCAAGTAGCTGTAGAGAGCAATGAAGTTTCTTCTAAGCCTCCTCTTTTTCAGGCTAAACAATCACAGATTCCTCATAAGCCTTTCCTCATAAGACCTGCTCTCAAAACCCCTCTCAATTTCCTTGGCCTGCTCCAGCACATCCCACAGGGTGAGAGGGAGACAGGAGAATCTACAGTGAAGAAATTAAGATCTGAGCTTAGCAGATACTTTCCCAACATCCTAACAGTAACAAAAGGGAGTCATTTCATGAACGAAGCCTGAGCATTGTGCTAACTAAAACAGCTGAGAGGTTTCATACGCCCACATCAGGAAGCTCATTAATTCTTGCAGTTGGGTGTTTTGGAAGGTGAAGACTACCCTCTAGTGTCTGCTCTTATAAAGCTCCTGCCTGACCTCACTTATGTGAATCTAAGGCCTCCAAACATCATACAAATTCCTCTCAGAATAAAATAGAATAAACCAGGTTGGAAGAGACCTCTGAGATCATCAAGTCCAACCTATCACCCAACACCATCTAATCAATTAACCCATGGCACCGAGCACTCCATCTTGGTTCAGACTAGGACTTCAGCACAAATTCTGAGATTGAGTCAGTGAGGCTCAGGGGACAAGAATTCTTGGCTTGAGGAAAAGAAATATGCTGAGCAAAGTAATTCTTCCCCAGCAAATGTGCAAGTTCTGGAGGCGTTCAGTAAAGAGACAAGGGATGAAATTGGCACTAGAAGACTCAAGGAAGTACAGGGCAGAGAGATGATTGTTCAGAAAACAATCAAACAAGCAACAAAACTCCAAAAACCAACCCTCCAAACAAAAATGTATCACAGAATCATAGAATTGTTTGGGTTCACAGACCATGCAGTTCCCACTCCCCTGCACGGGACACCTTCCACTAGCCCAGGTTGCTCAAGGCTCTTGTCCAAACTGGCCTTGAACACCTCCAGAGAGAGGACATCCACAACCTCCCTGAGCAACCTGTTCCAGTGTCTCACCACCCTCACTCTAAAGAATTTCTTCCTAATCTCCAGTCTCAATCTCCCCTCTTCCAGTTTCACACCATTGCCTCTCATCCCATCACTATGAGCCCTTGTCAAAAGTCCCTCCCCATGTTTCTTGTAGCCCACTTCAGGCACTGAAAGTCTCCGCTGCTCAGAGAGCAGTGGTGAGGGCATGAGCTAATCTCAACTGATGCCTTGACAGAGAAGATGTAATTGGTGAGGGGTACTGATACAGATAGTTCAGGTTTCTTTTTCCAGAGGAGTTAGTTTGCACTATTTGGCTAAAACCTTAAGAAGTCCATGGCTTTTTTGACAATAAATTTGCAAACAAATGCTCAGAGGGCCTCAACTTTTCTCCTATCTTGCCTACAGGACAGCTACTGCAACCTTTGAGGCTTTGGACAATTCACTTGGGGGTAAAAAATAGCTTTAAAAGACAGACAGGATATTCTTAAGTAAGTTCATCTGGTCATGGAGGTATTCACAAAGTACCTTTTAAAGAAGCAACTCAAATACCTTTTGTATTCTGGAAGGAAAATTACCATCCTTACCTCAAGGGATTTGAAATGCAGGAAGCTTAATGCACTGCATAATGAGCATTCATTTGGGTTGGAAGGGACCTTAAAGATCATCCAGTGAGATACCAAGCATCTGGGTTTCTTTTAACAGAAGAGGGAAAGCAAACTGCAGCAGCAAAGCCAAAGAAAACATACAACTGCCATGAAGCAAGGCTTGTAAGTGGGAAAGGAGCTAGGGAACACAGGATCTTAAGACAGCAATGTGGGAAAGGAGCTGGGGAACACAGGATCTTAAGACAGCAATGTTGAGAGAGCAGCTCTCAAACAGAGCTTCTCCCAGAGCTTCACTGAGAGAGGGTGCTGCAGCACTGCCTGTCTGAGGTTGGATAAAATTAGGCTATGTAAAATAAGATTCTCTCTCACTTCCTTCCAAACTTCTACTAGGACAAGGAAGTTCTTTATTTAGAAAGGAGAGACTCTGGCAGCCCAATTTCTATTCTAATAGCACAGCTTCACTACAGATGCACCTGAACATCTAGTTTTGCTTTGGAGTCCTAACCAAACCTCATTTACAAGGATGCTTTATGACACAGCCTTGACACTTCTCCTTGCAGGCCCACCTCCTGCATGTTTCATCTCAGAACAGACAGCAATGCCAAGAATGGAATATTTGACTCTGGAGCTTTCACTGATTTTTTTCATTTCAGAACTCCAGGTGGGTTGTGAAAGTCTCCAGAGGAGACTCCATAACCTCTCTGGGCAGCCTGTTCCAGTTTTCTGTCACCCTCACAGTGCAAAAGTCTTCCTTTCTGTTCCCATGGAGCCTCCTCTGCTCCAGCTTGCACCCACTGCCCCTTGTCCTATCACTGGACATCACCAAGCAGAGCCTGGCTCCATCCTCCTGACACTGCCCTGCACATCTTTATAAACATTAATGAGCTCACCCCTTAGTCTCCTCTTCTCCAAGCTAAAGTTACCAGCTCCCTCATCCTTTCCCCAGAAGGAAGATGTTCCACTCCCTGAAATTGTCTTTGTGGCTGTGCACTGGACTCTTTCCCTGAGGTCCTTCTTGAACTGAGGGGCCCAGAACTGGACACAATATTCCAGATGTGGCCTCAGCAGGGCAGAGCAGAGGGGGAGGAGAACCTCTCTCAACCTTCTAACCACACCCCTTCTAATACACTCCAAGATACCACTGGCCTTCTTGGCCACAAGGGCATATTGCTGGCTCATGATCATCCTTTTATCTACCAGGACCCCCAGGTCCCTTTCCTGTCCAAAAGGTCAGGTATCCAAATTTGATCTACTTGGTTGAACTTAGCTGCTTCTCCTCTTGTTTATGATACTTAAGCACCTATTACTACATTTCACAAGGCTGTCTGGCAACAGGACAAGGGGGAATGGTTTTAAGATGAGGGAGAACAGGGTTAGACTGGATCTTGGGAAGAAGTTCTTCAGTATGAGGATGCTGAGACTCTGGAATATGCTGCCCAGGGATGTTGTAGATGGCTCCCCTCTGGAGGTGTTCAAGGCCAGGCTGGATGAGGCCTTGGGCAACTAAGTCTAGTTGAAAGGTGTCCCTGCCCATGCAGGGGGGGGTTGGAATAGATGATCTGAAGGGAGGTTGTAGCCAGGTGGGGGTTGGTCTCTTCTCCCAGGCAAGCAGCATCGTAACAAGAGGACACAATCTCAGGCTGCACCAGGGGAGGTTTAGGCTGGAGGTTAGGAAGAAGTTCTTCATAGAAATGGAGACTGGCCATTGGAATGTGCTGCCCAGGGAGGTGGTGGAGTCACCATCACTGGAGGTGTTTAGGAAGAGACTTGATGGGGTGCTTGGTGCCATGGTTTAGTTGACTAGATGGTGATGGGTGATAGGTTGGACTTGATGATCTCAAAGGTCTTTTCCAACCTGGTTAATTCTATTCTATTCTATCTGTGAGGTCCCTTCCAACCTAAGCCATTCTATGATTATTACAACAGCAGCATGTTTATTGGAGGGCACTTTATTTTTCATGTGCTTGAGTGGCACTGAAGATCGTCCTCCACAACCACAAGACAGTCAAGACTTAATTCCTCCCATAAATCAGGAGAGAACAAAGAAAGTTATTTCTTGTTTGTTGTCAAGTTTAGCTTTAAAATTATGCAAGGTAGAATGGAGGAGGGCAAAAATAACAATCAAGCCAGTGCTTTCCCAAACAAGTAAGGCAAAATGTGATTTCCTAGTTTCAAGGTTAAATGGCATTTGAGAATGAGGAATATAGTACTTGGATTATAAAGGTACCCAAGGCACACGTGTTGAACAGGTAAAACAATCAAAGTGGCTAATCTGGGAGAACATCAGGGATTTGTGCTGTGCAGAGGGAGGGAAGAGAGAGGTTAAATGCAACACATGCTTCCAGTGTTGCCAGAATCAGCCACAGTAGTTAAATCATCCTCAGCCAGACTTTTCATTGCATTTTCATGTCTCATGCTGTCAGCATTTGGAGGCAGCTGTATTGAATTAGTAATGCTGGGAGCAGGCACAGATTGTTCTGAATTAAGGTTTAGCTGAGCCTCAGTTGAGAGCTGTCATCTTCAAGAAGTAATGTTGCTTATTAAACATGTGTATCAGTGAACCAAAGCATTTCCATGAAGGGGCTCAGCCTGTGCACTGGAAAGTGCCAGAAATCTAATGAAAACATATTTAATACATTAAATTAGGAATAGAATAGAATAGACTAAACCAGGTTGGAAGAGACCTTCAAGATCATCACATCCAACCCATCATCCAACACCACCTAATCAACTAAACCATGGCACCAAGCACCTATCAATTCTCCTCCTGAACACCTCCAATGATGGTGACTCCACCACCTCCCTGGGCAGCACATTCCAATGGGCAATCACTCTCTCTGTGTAGAATTTCTTCCTAACATCCAGTCCTAACCTCCCCTGGTTCAGCTTGAGACTGTGTCCTCTTGTTCTGGTGCTGGTTGGACAGATCTGATTTTTCACAAATCCTTCATGGCAGAAGTATCAAACTGCACAAAGAAGCCATTCCCTTCCAAAGTGTCAAGAAGCTACCATTTGATGTTGCAAATGTTGCCTCAATTGCTGGTAAAACAAAGCAAAAAGAGAACAGAGTCCCCAGCCCTACCATGCATTTTCTGCAAACTGGGGAACAATGGAAGGATTCAGAATAGCCCTTACAAAAAGGTTTTGGATACTCAACTGATTTATATTCAAATACATGTCACTGAGATTTTTCTCTGCTGCTCTCCCTGTGCTACATCCACTCATCTTAAAAAACCCAAGTGCACATATCCCTGCCCTGCAAAATTCCCTCAGGATGCCATGACTTAAGCTGTGGTTTAATTAGCTGGGAGGGACAGGTAAAAAACACAGGGGGGCTACTTTCTACTTAGGGAGCATATTTGTTGGGCAGCTGGCCAAGAGCCAGGAAAAGACCCTGAAGAAGATGGTTCTCCTTAGTTCCACAGAAAGAACAATTCAAGTTTAAAAGGTTAGTAGTGAGTGTAAAACAACAGAAAACAAGGAACATTTTAGAAATCAATACCATCAGTTCCACCTTCATCAGCAGTCTGTTGTTCTGTAGAAGAAGAAGGTTTGTAAGCTAAGTCACAAGGTCAAAGAGGAAACAATGCAAGTTAACCCAAAAAAATAAATGGGGAGCTGGATATCACCATCATGATCATTTCTATCACAGCACTTTCAAGCATGTTATAAATAAACACTTAAAAGTCAGGTCACAAGGTGACAGGAGAAGACACTACTCAAACACACTCCATGCAGTTCCACCAATCCAGAAGATTGACTGCACTGAAGCTTTTTTTTTTTCTCCTTTGTTATTTTATTCCTGGGCAGTAACTTATGTTACTCATAGGTTGGGTCTTTCAGTCATGGCAGTGCATGAAAACCTCCTTTCCACTGCAATCCTGATTTTGCTGGGCTGATCTCAGAATGTTTACAAGCAGAAAACACTTGACTGTGTGCAACGGGAAACAGCCTGAGCTCTAATGAAAACGTGTTACATGCATCATCTAATCTAGAACAGAACCTATTCCCTGAGGAGCTCAGAGACTGCCCACTGCAGCTCCTTATCCATTAGTGGTTGGTCAAATATTAGTTGGAATTCTGCAACTGTAAGGGTAAACATTTCAGATGTAATACAGGAGAGGAACAGAGCACAGCTGGGGGTTTTTGTTCTGATTATCAGTCTCAGCACACTGTTAAATGTACTGTGTTTGAAGGACTTAAGATTTATTTTACTGTATGTTGCAGTTCCCCTTCTCTGATGTTTTGAGACTGGCAATGCAATGCTGCCAGGTGTTGTATTGCCCATGTGGCTTCTTCTCTAGCTCTTAGCAAAGCAAAAAAACAGCTCTAGGTCTGAGTAGCATTTCAGGGCAAGCACAGATATGATTCTTTCCCCAAGAGCTACCCACAAATCTCGTTGGAAGACCCAAGCTAGGAAAGGATGCCCAGGTCCCTATGGATAGCACTGCACCTGCCAGTGTTCACACCCAACATTCTGGGATTTTGGTTGTGCTACTCACCAGGTTTGCTCTCTGAATCTGGAGTTACAGAGCCTCCCCAGGACCACCTCTTCTGTCGTGTCTCCAGTCGCTGGTTCCGTTCCAAGGTGCGATGCATAACAGCTTCGTATCGCTCCTAGCAAACAACACCTCGATGAAGCTTTCAACTGTACAGCACAGCCATGCCAGAACACAAAGCAGAGATTTCCCCATCCCACTATCATTTTAAATCTGCTTCACCTACCCTGTCTGACAACAGGCTTTTGTTGCAAAAGCTATCACACCACGAATGTTATGGGCAAGGAATGGTTTCAAGCACTGCAAACATTCTTAGGTTGAGCTAAAGCACAGATAATCTTTTCTACTCTTTGCTTAAAATAGCCACCAGATTTCCTATGCAGTAAACAACACTACTTACTTTCTAAAGAGGGATGAACCCCAGACTGAGCAAAAAGAACTGCTTAACCTCTACATGATTCACATTCTGAAGCTCTTTCTTAAAGGTGGTAACAATTCGTCTCTACAAAGGATGGAGTCTAAGGTTATTTGTATTTTCAGAGGGCTATGCAAGCATTGAGCCAAGATAGTGGCATCAACAGAGGTGTGATGAAAGCAGAAATAGCAAGACATGAATGCAGCTGCAAGAAAGACCAACTCCAGACCACAGCAACCACTGCTGAGAGGACAAAGACTGAAAGAAGCCATCTCCAGGACTAGCAACTGCTAACAGGAGTGGGGGGAGAACTTTAGCTCCTGTGCTTAAAGATGAACTGCAACCATGCTAGACTGCTTCTTCTCAGCCAGGTCATGTGTCAACAACAGATTTCTCTTCTAGAACAGTCATACCCCAAGTGATCTTTTGAAGCAGTGTTTACTGCTGCTACCCTGCAGAAAGATACCAAGGGGACTCGTTATCCAAACATTTGTCTCCCTTGAGAACACCAGGCTTTCACCTTCTTTCAACACCATTTCACAACACAAACTAAGAAAGTCACAACATACAACAGACGAAGTAAACTTGGAAGGAAGGGAGGAAGGATCCCATGCAGTGACAAAAGATAAATTTAGGAGTTTGTGCTAGAAATCTAAGGCTTAGCTTCCCCTCTGTTACAGAACCCTGAACTAGAGTTTACCTAAGGTGCCAGAGCACCCAGACATTATGTAATCTGTAGATGGTATTTCAGAAGGCCCTGCAGTGAGGTAATTCTTCAAAGTCACAGTTAAGACATAGGCTTCACTTTGCAAACAACACAAAAAAATCAGTTATTAGCTCAAGACATCAACACAGGAAGCTGCACAGTTGTGCAGAACAACTGGGAGAAGACAGGTAACTTAATCCTAGCCATGGCTATTTGCCCTCGAGGCTCTGTGAGGCAGACAACCATTTTTTTCCCCACAGTATTTGCTGCTGCTTCTGTTTTATGTAAAGAAGTTGATTAACTAAGTGAGACTTGGCTGAAGTACCAAAGAAGAAAGTTGGAGACTTTGTGTTTTCCTCTACCCTTCTATCTATTACAACTGTAGGTGGCATCTTGCTGGCAAATATTGCCAAACTAAGATAGTTAGCTTCTTTAAGTGTGAATCTTTTTTAATGCACCAAAGAGTGCCAAAGTCAAGAGCTGTTTTCACCTCCTGGTTGAAAACAGGGTTTACACATCAAGTGCACACTGTTTTCCCACCTGCCAGATTCTTCATGTAGAACTCTCTCTGCACAAGGTCATCTTTCTCCAGGGACCAAATAAAAGACAAGGCCAACACAAATCAAACATTCCTGGGTCAGGCCTTGTCTTCCATCATTGGAGGTGGTCAAGAGGAGACTTGATAGGGTGCTTGGTTGCATGGTTTAGTTGATTCGTTGGGTTAGGTAACAGGTTGGATGCAATGATCCTGAAGGTCTCTTCCAACCTGGTTTATTCTATTCTACTCTATTCCTCAATATGCACCCTCATAACCACTTAAAACACATGCACCATCCTCAAAAGTACATGAAGAAATGTGCTGTAGGCTTAGAGTAACACCTCTTGGAGTGTAAGGGATGGGTTTTTGCTTAAAGAGATGATACTGCCCTGGACAGCAATCAAGGCCCACCCAAACGTTTCTGCTTGTTCTCCAGCAATGTAAACTATCCCATGAGGTTCCAATGGGATATCAATCTGAACACACCCAGATGCTGACTACAGAAAGAGAGATTGGCCATTGGAATGTGCTGCCCAGGAGGTGGTGGAGTCACCATCCCTGGAGGTATTTAGGAAGAGACTGGATGAGGCACTTGGTGCCATGGTTTAGTTGATCAGACGGTGTTAGATGATAGGACTCGATGATCTCGAAGGTCTTTTCCAACCTGGTTAATTCAATTCTATTCTACAGATAGCCAAACACTAGTATACAATACTGACACTCAAAAAGGGTGAAAAAGAGGTGTTGCTACAACAATGTAGACATGGTTGGGCTCCAAGAGAACAACAGCCAGCCAGGCTTACAAGCTCTTCCTCAATGGGACATGGCACTTGGTGCCATGGTTTAGTCATGAGGTCTGTGGTGACAGGTTGGACTTGATGATCTTTGAGGTCTCTTCCATCCTTGGTGACTCTCTGAATGATTCACAGCATCAAAGCACACCTCTCTGTCACATCTTTACTGCTGATATCTTGACAATGAACCCTTTGCAAACTTGCATGACCTTTAACAGGCACTAGAAGACCTAGTCTTCAGAAAGGATGGCCTAACTCCATGCATTTGTTTCTACTTTATCAATTTGCAGCCAACACTCCAAGCCCAACACTACCCTGCTGGTCCACCTGCAGTCAAAGCAAGGCCAAAGAGGGGAGCAAGAACACTCAACACAGTTCAAAGCAGCAAATGGTAACTACAGTGGTAACAATTTTGTAACAGCTTATCACAACTGTCATTTAGAAGAGCTGAAAGAATGTGAGCTTCTGAGGCCACAGTGGGGCTCCCAGGAAGCAAGACACAGACTTAAGGTAAGTCTAAGACCTGTCACCCATGTTGATTTACAAAGGATCTACAAAGTGCACTGAAAGGAATCTAGAAATGTGGGGTGATGTTTCTGCTCATGTGAAAAACAACCAGCGGCCAAAGAGCAGCCACAGCCCCTGAAGTCCTTAGTGCCTCAGCTATAGCTAAGGCCAGATCTGGGGCAGGGAAGGAGGACTTGTCTACATAGGCCACTGCATAGACATGGGCAATATTTATGTTCTAATACATTCACTATTTCTGTAACTTTCTATTTCACACCATTTCAGAGCATAGAATCACAGAACTGTTATAGAGTAGGAAGGAATCTCAAAGATTATTCAGTTCCAACCCCCCTGCCATGGGCAGGACACCTCACACTACAGCAGGTTGCCCAGAGCCACATCCAGCCTGGCCTTCAAAACCTCCAGGGATGAGGCTTCCACCACCTCCCTGGGCAACCTGTGCCAGTCTCTCACCACCCTCATGGGAAACAACTTCTTCCTAACATCCAATCTCAATCTACCCATTTCTAATTTTTTTTCATTCCCCCCAGTCCTATCACTCCCTGACACCCGCAAAAGTCCCTCCCCAGCTTTCTTGGAGCCCCCTTCAGATATTGGAAGGCCACAAGAAGGCCTCCTTGCAGCCTTCTCCTCTCCAGACTGAACAGCCCAAACTCCCTCAGTCTGTCCTCATAGCAGAGCAGCTCCAGCCCTCTGCTCCTCCTCGTGGCCCTTCTCTGGACACCTTCTAGCACCTCCAGAGCCCTCTGCTCATCCTCACAGCCTTTCTCTGGACACCTTCCAGCACCTCCAGATCCCTCCTGTAATAGGAAGCATGGTAATGTAGGAAAACAACAGAAGTTTCTTTAAAACTACAGCACTTTGACATGTGGTACCTTTTCCTCCTCTATTTTTTGTTTTCTCTTTTCTTCTACTGCTGCCCTCCGTTGCTCCTCTTTCTGCTTCTGTTCTTTCAGCTTCCTCTGCCTTTCTTCTAGCTGTTTTTCATACTGGAGTTTTGCTTTTCTCTCCTTTTCCAGGATCTGTGTCTCTTTGGCAGCTGTGAATTGTGAAGCAAAAAAACCAACAAACAAGGGAAGTAAATCTATTTGTTGCCATTAAAACACAAGTCACAGGTGAGAGACCAGAAAGAAAACCATCACTACTCAATGTTAAAACATACAGCAGGAGTAGCTTGCAGAGCTGGATGACATTGCACATGATGACAGAGGAGTCTTTCATCCTGCCCCAGGTTAGGCTGCAATTAGAACCTTTCCTGCCATTAGATTTTTACTGTCTAGACAGGCATGTCAGGATATGCACACACCCTGTGTGAAGCATATACTTTGCTTGCCATCACAACAGCAAGCTGAGTTATCAAAAGGTAGAATTTTCTATGTTGTGAATTTTTATTGCAAATAAACTAGAAGAGGGTAGATTGAGATTGGATGTTAGGAAGAAGTTCTTCCCCATGAAGACACAGGCACAGGTTGCCCAGGGAAGAGGTAGAAGCCTCATCCCTGGTGGTTTCTAAGGCCAAGATGGAGGTAGCTCTGAGCAAGCTGCTCTAGTGTGAGATGTCCCTGCCCATGGCAGAGGGTTTGAAACTATATGATCCTTTAGGTCCCTTCCAACCCTGACAATTCTATGATTGGTTTATTTTTAGAAGAAGATATAATGAAAATATTTAAAACACCAAGTAATAAGCTGTGAAAAGCTCACAGTTACTCCATCTGAGCTCAAAATAGTTTAGGTCACTACTAAAGTTCAAAATAGTTAGGTCATTACTCTCCACAGCTTCCACCTAGGAAAAGCTGTGTGCAGTTGAACAGGAAGCTTCAGGTCCTGTGACCAAAAGCAGGTGGTTGAATCCACAGTGGAAATCATTTTCCATGGCTAGACAGACAAAAGGAGCTGAGAGGCCAGATAATTACAGCATAGGCAGCACAGAGCATGGGGTGCTCCAGAAAGTGAATCCAACTGAGCATTTCACCAACCATCAGCTGTTCTGGATGATGTACAGAAGCATACAATGGTTTGGGTCAGAAGGGACTTCCAAAGGTCACCTAGTCCTATCCCCCCTGCAGTGAGCAGGTTGCTCAAAGCCATTTTGAGCCTGACCTTGAATATCTCCAGGGATGGGACCTCAACTATCTCCCTGGGCAACCTGTTCCAGTGTCACACCACGCTCATGCTGCAGAATTTGTTCTTAACATCCAATCTAAATCTGCTCTTGTCTAATTTCAAACCCTTGGACCACATCCTGGCACTGCAGGCCTTTGGAAACAGTCCCTCTGCAGTCTTCAGGGACTGGAAGGCTGCTGTTAGGTCTCTCTGGAGCCTTCTATTCAGGCTGAACAACCCCAGTTCCCTCAGCCTGTCATCTCAGGAGAGGTGGCTCCAGCCCTCCCTCAGTCATCTTCATGGCCCTCTGTTGTGGCCCTTAAAATATTTCTGAGCTGTGTCCTAGTCCTATCCTCTCTCTGTGTTAGGGTGACAGAATCCTTCCTGCTGCTGTGTCTTTGCTCTGATGTTAAGAACCAAACACAGAGGGCAGAGAGACATCACTCTTCACAATCTGGGAGACCAAGCAGCAGGACTGCAGGGCATACTGTTACCCTTTCACCTGTTGCTGCACATACATGCACTGATTGACATCACAGCATCAAGCTGGGCAAGAGTTCTGTGTTCTTCTCTAGGCCTCAGATTCCTTGCTGAGATAAAGTGTATAGTGCTGACACTTCATGTCAGGACCCATGTCAGAGTGCTAGGAAACAAGGGAAACAGTGTTCACAGAAGAAAAGCCATTCAGCTAGCTAAACCTTTTCTGGTTTTCTCTGAATCAGCATTCCCCAAACTTCAGCCTTCAAGGAGACAGGAAACAACTCTAAGCATAAAAGTTTTACTGTCAGGAGTGTTTTTTGCTAAGGCTTTCAGTGAGTAGTTGGCTTAATTTGCTTGGTGGTCCCTAAGAAATGGAAGGTGAGATGTGCCAAGAAGCTTCAAGAAGCTAAAACCTTCTGGCAAGTTTTCTCCTGTAATACTCCTCCATTTAGGTTCACAGATGGTCTGTGATACAAGGCCAAGAGCAGACATCCTCTTGTCACCAGCAAGCTGAAAAAAGTGACTGAGCAAGGAGTGAGGTATTCCTTTCTCACAACCAGGTTAGGAAATGCTATTTAAGGAGAGAATCAAAAATACCATGCTGCTTTTCTCTCTCTTCTCTACGCTCCCTGGCCAGTCTTTGTCTTTCTTCTGTTCTCAGAGTGGAGCCATCTATCACTGTCAGAAGAAAAAGTGGAGAGCCATCAGTGTGACTTATTGTGAACATTCAAAGTCAAAAGTCTTTAAAATCAAATACAACTTGTTGAGAGATACACATTACCAGACTATATATACATCTTTCATGAAAAAACACCCCACAGGAAGCTGAATCCCTTCCTTTCCCCCCCTCCTTTTCATTCCCTCCCAGCAACCAATCCCCTATTTTTAACAGGTGCAGCAGAAAGCAAGCACAATATTAAAAGGGCCAAGGCCCAGAGTCAAATGCAAGCCTGAGCAGAAGTCATATGTGTGAGAACAGACCCTTATTACAAATTCAGCTCTGCTCCTCACTCTTGCATGTATTAATTCCTCTGATCAAGAATTACAATTAACCTAGGAGAACTCAGTTTGAGAACAGATAGCTCACCCACTGTGACAAATCCAAAGTGCAGCAGCAGAGCCAGTTTGCAGGCTAAGCAGAACCAAGACTGTTTAAGTCCTTGCAGCTATAAAAACCTGAATTTCAGCAAAGAAATGACCTGGTAACCTGACCAGAGCACCAAAAAAAGGTCTTTGTTGTTAGGCCTCACTGAGAAGTTAAAACAACTTTACCAACTGAACTCTGACAGACTTAGGAGCAAAAGTCTGTCATTAAAACCAGACCTTCAACAAATCTATGAACCATCTACCAGGTGCTTTATGCTCTGATGCTCCATGAACAAAGAGGAGCAAACTTTGATTTAAAAGATGTTTCATTCATTCCCTATTAACTCTCCCTTGTGAGCCCAGTACTTCACTGAAAACAAACGATCAATAATTATACCTGGTTTAGTTGCTGTCTTTATGTTTATTGAGGTCTGGACTGCATGAGGGCTAATGCCACTTTGGATTCTTCTTTCTTCAGCTATGGCTTGGGCTGCAGCAACTGTGAGAGAGAATGATTCCTTATCAATGAAAACTCTGCAACCCAAACTCATAAAAGAAATACACAGCATTCTATCTGAGGCTGCAAAGCCTTTTATCAAATGACTAACTTGGGACTACTCAACTTGTAAGAAGTATAAAAAACCAAAACATTGACTGAGACTTCAGACATGGCACAGCTTCCCCTTGTGAGAAAAACAGGTACAAAATGTTATTTTCAGGTTGAGAGAGTTGGCTTTGTTCAGCCTGGAAAAGAGAAGGCTCCAGAGATACCTTAGAGCACCCTCCCAGTATTTGAGGGGGGCTAAAGGAGAGCTCAAGAAAGGGACTTTTGACCCAGGCATGGAGAGACAGGATGAGGAGCAGTGTCTTCAAGCTGGAAGAAGCTGGATTTAGATTAGACATTAGGAAGAATTCCCCTTGAGGGTGCTGAGGCACTGGAAAAGATTGCCCAGAGAAGTCCTGGAGGCTCCAAGCCTGCAGCGTTCAAGGCCAGGCTGGATGGGACCTTGAGTAACTTGGTTGACAAAGGTGTCCCTGCCCACTGCAGAGGGGGTTGGAACTGGCTTATCTTCAAGGTCCTTTCCAACCCAAACCAGTCTGTGTTGCAAATGACTACAGAGTTGAAACACACAAATATATGAAATAGCTTTCCTGTGAAGAAAAGGAGTATTTATCAAAGTGCTCAGTCTGACCTACACTTAGTAAAACCTCTTGCACTGGCAAGAGTCATACTCAGGTGAAACCCAAGCAGGGAAAGGCTTAAGAAGACATTTCATTATTTCATTACACGAAACAAAGTGAATTTGCTGAACAAACCAAACTCTTAGGGGCTGCTTACAGTGTACTTATAAAGCTGGATCTTTAAAAGGACATTTTAATCATAAATTAGCCTCCAGAATGGTAATTTGAGTATTGGTGCAGAGACTCCTTCACCTCACTCAAGTTTCACCAAGGTGAGCACAGTGAACTGCTGGACTAGGACTCCCCACTCACACAGAAATGAAATGCTAGCAACATTCGTGTTGCTGAATAACAGAAGCCATCAAGAAGTCAGGGAGAGTAAATTTACTGTATGGCATTGCACAGATGTTCTTTATTCTGGTATCAGCTTTCACTTTAACTAATCACCCTTTAGGGTGTGAAGTGCTCCAGGGAAATCAGGCTGGGTAACCTGTAGGACAGCATTACCCCATTTTCCTGCACAGC
Source organism: Colaptes auratus (assembly GCA_015227895.2). Classification (NCBI taxonomy): domain Eukaryota; kingdom Metazoa; phylum Chordata; class Aves; order Piciformes; family Picidae; genus Colaptes; species Colaptes auratus. Next base: position 3,655,577 of record CM037644.1, read on the forward strand.
TTTGATCAGGAGTGTCCTCACACAAGTGACACCTGGTTCTCACCTTGGCTGGCAGACATGGGGAGATCAACCTGGTTCTTACAGCAAGGCAAGAGAGCGCACCGTGCAATGAAGCAGACATGAGAAAGCAGATGCCTGTTCCACACACAGAAAGCAATCCACAGAAGCAACACCCAACGTGCCCTGCTCTCAGGCAGGAAGAGTACAGCTTGGTGCTACACTTTAAAAAAAAGGCCACAGCTTTGTCAATGGTCTCAGGCTTCCCTTCAACAGAGCAGTGCAGAATGCAAAGGAGGAAGGAAGAGTCTCCCTCTTCTCCATGCATTGCCATGACAACTAGTTGTGTTATGGTAATAACCCTCCCTAAGGCTGTGCCCAAGAACAATCACCTCAAAGTGTTTAATCCCATGTGATGCCAGTGATAAATGCCCATTACAATACTTATTCAGCAGCTCTAAATTGTCACCCCCAGCTGTTGCCACATCTTGAATTAATTTTTCATTGCGGTGCCAAACAAAAGTCTTCCTCAGTTCCATCCCATACATCTCTGAGGATCTTTTCCAACAAATCAGAGACCAGATACCCACTGGCATGGTAAGATTACCAACTGGTAAAGAGAACAGCTCCAAGAGGGCTCACTCTGTGGTGGGTAAGCTCCAAAGGGGCTCACTCAGCAGACCAAAAGTCAGTCAAGAAGCTAATTTTGTACACTGCTGCATGCCACACAGATGGCAATCTTTTCTAACAAATCAGAGACCAGATACCCACTGGCATGGTCAGATTACCAACTGGTACAGAGAACAGCTGCAAGAGGGCTCCCTCCCTGGTGGGCATGCCCCAAAGGGGCTCCCTCCGTGGTGGGCAAGCCCCAAAGAGGCTCCCTCAGCAGACCAAAAGTCAGTCAAGAAGCTGATTTTGTACACTGCTGCATGCCACACAGATGGGAATCCATCCCCCAAATTCACTAAGTGCAGAACAGCAAAACTGGCCTCAAAATCATTAGATGTGAAAACAGCCTGAGGAAAACCAATCCACTACAGGCTTTTCTGAGAGCATAAATCACAGAATCACCAAGGATGGAAGAGACCTCAAAGATCATTGAGTCCAACCTGTCACCACAGACCCCATGACTAAACCATGGCACCAAGTGCCACATCCAATCCCTAGGTATCCATCTCCAGACTGCACTCACTAGCTCCTGTTGTGGGACTCTGCCATCAAGACCACCAAGGAGTTCTCTGGTACTTCCACAGGTGCTGGTACGAACTTGTGTTCTAAAGTTCTCTTTTCCCTAACCATTACCTAGAGAGCAGCCAAATCTGCACACATCGCCAACTGCTTCAGCAAAGCAGTTTCACTACTGGTTGCCATCCAGCCTTCTTTCCAGACCATAGAATCATAGAATCAATAAGGTTGGAAAAGACCTCAAAGATCATCAAGTCCAACCTGTCACCCAACACCTCATGACTACTAAACCATGGCTCCAAGTGCCATGTCCAATCCCCTCTTGAACACCTCCAGGGATAGTGACTCCACCACCCCCCTGGACAGCACATTCCAATGGTGAAGAACCTTCTCCTCACCTAGAGCCTAAACTTCCCCTGGCACAGGGCACTGATATTGTGTGATGCCCCTGTGGATCACAAAGACTGATGCAACAGAATCTTCTTCAAACACTATTTAAGTGAAATACAGAAGCCCAGCTGCATCTTTCCTTCAGACTCCATCAGCAAAAGGGAGGAGAGGCAGGAGGTGTACAGGCAGACTGAGCCAACTCAGAAATGAACCCACCAGAACAATTTTGCCCTACACCTACACCAGGCTTAGTTAAGGCCAACACTGGAATTTTGCCTCAACTCTCAAGGTTCAAACATCCCAATTTCTGCAACAGAGTGACAGTAAACAGCAAGCTGCAATTCAAACAGGTACAATGTTCACCTTCTTTTCACTTGCAGAAGCAGCTTATTAATAGCTATCTTGCTGAGCAAGACAATCATGTTAGGGGATTATGGCTTTATTCATTTTAAAATAAACAAACACTTGAAGAATGCTCATGATTAGAAAGCACTCATTAAAAAGTCATAGCTGCAAAGCAATTAGTCAGTTTATCTTCACTAATTAAGGTTGCAAAGAATTACTTGGGAGGTTCCACAGAAGGGGAAAGTGGGCTACAGAAAACAATTCAGCCTGAAAGGACACAGAGGTGAAAAAAAGTCTAGGAATACTTAGCCACAGGATTATTTTTTTAGTGTCAATTCAAATATTTATATTCACTGCTCACTGCTTGGGTTTTTTTTTTGGCACACAAGCCTCCTGCTCACAAATTTGGAAGCAGCAGATTTCAGGGCTCTGGGGGTGCACCTCCGTGTCACACCGAAGCGATCCATGTAACTAAGGGAAAGGGCTGTAACAAGGGATCTGAACAAAGGGGTTATTAAAAGGGGAACAGCCACCACATTAGATGCACCCCTAAGATGTGGGAGCTCAATTTCACCAAGTCTCAGGTCAACAGACAGGTTTAGCAGCCCTTGTCAACTGCATGGTACGTTTACAAGGGGAAACTGTGATTTCCCCAATCCAGATGCTACTACAGTAAAAGAAAGTGAATTGCATGCTGCTGTATTCTGCAACCTTTCAAAAACAACAAAGGTTTTATCTGGCTTTAATGTGATAAACTAAATCCCTTTTCCTTTTAAAAGAACCTCATTTAAATATTCTTTGGCACAGATATCTGCATTTTTTGGGGGGGGTGTCTGCTTTTCCATAATGAAGGCAGCAGTCTGCCATGGAGCAAAGCTTCACTGGAATGAATTCTCCACAAAAAGCTAACCACCTCTGTAAAGCAAGGAATTAATCAGGATACCCTGGAATGGGAAACTAGTCAACCATTTCACTATAACCTGTGCCCTGTGCTGGGATTACTGAGGGCTGTCTTCACGGACATGTTCAGCAAGACAAATTCTCTCAGAGGCAAATTAAATCTCCCTTCTATTTGGAGCTTCCCCTCCCACAGCAGGCACACTGAAGGCTTTCACAGCTATAATTTGTGAGCAGCATAATGGGTGTGCTTATTTTACAGCAGTCTGCCTTTAAATACTCAAAGCTAAACTTAATCAAAGTAGGAGCTACACATGTGGCCAATAAGATTTGCATTCATGCATCATAAAATAGGGTGACTGGGAACATCAAATTGTCAGGAAGCACTTTTCCTTCTGCACTTCCAGCAATGTGTCTGTACTGTGGATAACCCAAACCAAGGGAAGCTCCAGGAAGGTGCCAGATAAAGCCAACTCTCCCAGTTTCACCTTCCAGCTGTGTGGGTACGGTGGTGCCTGGCTCTCAGGGAGCAGGATGGTACTTCCCTTTGCTGCTCAGGTTTCCAACATGCCCTGAAGAGACCAGTGCTAAAAATAAAACTTAAGTTCTATTTCAATCCTTGCACTGAGTTAATACCCTTGGCCCTTGCCAAGACTGCCAAAGGACCAATACAGTTGCTGTTCTTAATAAACCTCATTAGGGACTGAACTGGCTCCATCCCCTTACCTTAGTGAGGTTCAGGGCTTCCATTCCATCACCTCCGCCACTATCTGTGACTTGGCCAGAGGCTGCCCCATGCACTCTTGCTTCCAGTGCCAGACCAGAAAGGAGAGCAGAATGTGCTGACTTTTGCAGCAATTGTAGAATCATCTCATTTGGAAAAGACCTCTAAGATCATCAAGTCCAATCTTCAACCCAACACCATCGTGGCCACTCAACCATGTCCCAGAGTGCCATGTCCACAGGTTTCCTGGACACCTGCAGGGATGATGACTCCACCACCTCCCTGAGCAGCCTGTTCAATCCATGACCACTCTTGCAAGAAAGGCATTTTTCCTAGTATCCAAGCTAAATCTCCCTTGGTGCAACTTGAGGCCATTTCCTCTTGCCTATCACTTCATACTAGGGAGAAGAGACAACCCCCCCACCTCACTCCAACCTCCTTACAGACAGCTGGAGAGAGCAATGAGGCAATTCTTATCCTTCTGGTTCTTATGATTTATTAACTCAGCAAATAAACGAGAAACAATCCAAGACTGAGCCTTTGAAACCAAAGTTGGCAGGTCTCCTGCAGGTTAACCATGGTTATGAACATGAAGTATTTTCATACAAGTTTAAGGAGAAGCCAGCAAGCTGCCATAAACCGAAAGCGAACTCCCCAGCAAGGCAGCTCTGATTTTACAACAGTCTGTGTCAAATCTGCAAGATGTCAGTTTTATCTTGCTCCACTACAGGCAGCTACTCTTTGTCTAGCAGATGGTAATCCTTTCCAGTAACACTCTTCAGATCCTTATCCTTTAAATCATTTTCTGTACATGCTTTCAAGGAAAGAAGAGGGAAGACACCATCCAAGTTTGAGATCTCCGCACACCGCTTTTTAAGCTGATTTCCCCTCGTTAATTAGCACAGGTTAAGACAAATGGATGCAAAATCCTATGTTAGATGCTTTAAAAATCAGGTATTGGCTTTATAGCATTGTTTAAAGGACAGGAGAAGGCTTCACCCTCACACAAACAGGAGGACAGCACAAAGTTGCTGATGAGCCCTCTCTGTTTGCATTCCTCTTTCCCCTGCTTTCCCTCTTCTTACTGTCTTTCCCCGTTGATCCTCACGTCCCATCACTGGGCTGCAAGGCCTGACAGGCTCCACAACCAAACACATGAGCCTCCCAGTAGGCACCTTCTGACAGACCAGCTGGAAGGCAGATGGTTTGTCTGGGCAGTCAGCAGATGGGAAGCATGCAGATCTCCAGAACGCCGTGCACGCCGCCTCTCAGCTTCAGCAGGCCAGAAGAGCTTCCTGTTGCTTATCTTTGTCCCAGACTGTATTTGCACACTTTTGTTCTGTATTTGTTGCCTGCACAGGATACCTATTTCATTACCTTGATGTGCTTTCCTCTCCCTAAGCCCATTTCTGCAGCTAATTCTGTACAACAACCTTTCTTCCCAATGCTCAAGGCAGTTTAGGGGGATTTCTTCAGCTCATCACAAGTCTCAAACCCCACTAGAAAGCTCTTGACAAAAGCATTCCTTTGTAAGATATGAATTAGCAGCTCCACAAGTACGTGAGCCATACTTGCAGCAATGCCTGGCTTTCACTTCTTACACATCCATGCTCTGATTAAGAGCTGGAAACATTAAAAAAGAAGTATGAATTTACATAATTAACAGAATACCACCCATTTCTTACAAGGAAACCTACAAAGACAGGGCTGAAACAACCTCCAAGACACGGTACTGCATTCATCCAGCCTAAGGCGTGATCAGAGAGGCAGCAGGAAGGTTGCTAGTTGATTTGTGAGCTCATCCCTGCACATTTTTCCTGAGGGGAAGGACCTGTCTAAATCAAGCTTGAATGCAAGCACAGACCAAGGAATGAAAATTTGTCTTTAAAAGAACTGGCAGCCAGTTCCAAAAAACCCCAACTTTCTGCACTCAGAGATGCTTCCCCATCGTCTGACAGCCACATCAGGCACCTACCACCCTTGATCCACATGCAAGTGATACCTGCTGCAAACCTGTCTCCTACCAAGTCTTATTGATCCCTGCTGCCACTTCCATTCCCTTGTTCTAACCTTGCTCACACTGCTCCAGCCAGGAGCTTTGCTTCTCTCTACTGAATGGGAAAAGCAACTGCCATGCTTAAGGAGGACCCAACTCCTGCAGAAGCCATCATACAGCTGATAAGAAGCACAGGGCTGACAAGCTTAATCCACCCTTCTCTGGGAAAAGACATTTGGCTTCACAATTTGGGATCCTGTATTAGCAAGGTATGTTGTTATTCACCACCTGAAAGAATGAAACTGAACCACAGCAAGACACTCTCACTGATGTGCTTGCTTTCTGTTGCCTGCACGTTCCCCTTTGCCATACTCTTCTTCCCCACAGCTCTTCCCCACCTTCCCAAAGAACTGTGGAAAAGCTTTGCATTCTGCACGAGCCCCTTGGCATTTTCTTCTTTAAAGAACAAAATCCTTCACCATGTCTCTTGATATGGTAACATGACTTCTACAAAGGGGCTCTTCAAAGGGGACACTTCTCCCACTCACACTTTCCCAACTCTCTGCAAGCTTTAATGCAACCCAGATCATTTCTCTGTTCTCCCACTCACACCTTCCCAACTCTCTGCAAGCTTTAATGCAACCCAGATCATTTCCCTGTTCTACCTGGTATTAGGTATTAATCTATTTATTGCATTGTGCTTACTAAGCTTATCTGCACAATGACCTCTCTTCAGAGCTGATGCTTCCTGCATAAAGGATGTAAAAGCCTTACAATCCCAACTCTGTTCTTCAGCAAACAGCCCTGCACTGCTGTCTTGTCTTTGCTGTCTAGAAGCACAGTCAGTAAGACACAGCCACAGGGAAGCCAAGGCAGGGCTCTGGAAAGGCTGGAGTGCTCATTATTTTCCTCAGTGAAAGAGCGAGGCACGAAGGTATTTGTACTCTGTGGAATTCTCCAGCAGAATACATCAAAGCTGCATTTTAGATGTAAAGAGAGGATTTCTGAAGTTTCTGGGGGTTGGCAACTACAAACTCTTTCTTGCCAACTGCAAAACAAACAGAAACTGCTTTCATCCACCTTGAGTGATGTATTTTAAAGCTACATTAGACACTGACTGCAATGCTGATGCAAGAAACCGTGACTAAGTGTCCCTTGAGAACCTTCCCAGGTGTAACAGGCATCAGTATTTACCTGGTTCTGCATGATAGACATTCCAAAGTATCCTAATACACTGGACTAAAATGAAAGCAGTTCATGTAATAAATATGCCTTAGACTGTGAAATTCAGCAGATGTGTGACTTAAATGCTTATATATAGCTCTGGACAGATTAAACACTCCAAACCTGACAGACTTACAGACAGGTTTACCAGCTACAGAAGGCCTCAAAAGGTTATCAGTACTCTCTCTGCTGTACAGAACATTGTCTTTAGTAATACTTTTCAATGCCTCAGGCTCCTGGAGTGCACTGGACAAAAGAAAGCTTTAACCTATTTTGTTCCTCAGACTGGACTGGCTTAAGAGATGTCACAGCAGTTCCACTTCTATGCTACTCTGAGCAGTCTAGTTTCCACTGCAGCTAGACAGACATAAATGAGCTACTTCTGCTTTACTCCTAACTCTGGAGCCTGCCTTAAATTGACACTTGTCCAACCCCTTGCACAGCCACTGCAAAACGTAACTTTAAGACGAATTTCTGCTCTCTCCTCCTCTTTCACATCTGTTTTTCCCATTGTATTTTCTTTTTTCTTTTGCACTATCCTCAACACTGGAAATCAGCTAACTTCCATCCAATACTTGCCCCTTTTCCTGAGCAGCCTGGGGTCTCTTGCTTGCTGGAAGCCATGCTCCTGTAAATGCTTTTGTCCTCTTGTTTGCAGGCTGGCTATTGTTTAGCACACTCAGCCCAAACAATGCCAGCAACGAACACAGCCTAGAACTGCAAGTCACAACTAACAGACAAACCCTGTGAAAACACCATTTGGGGCCTTCTTTAGATGGAAGGATAATAGCTCCTTTACACCCCGGCAGTGCAAACTACTGCTTTTGCCCTTTCCACTTGATGAATTACTTATGGCAACTTTAGAACTCATTCAAACCTCTGCTTCAGAGGAAGAGGGCTGTGCTGGCATTTATACCCAAGAGCCCAGCCTCCAGGCTCAAATCAAATCACTTAATACCACTGGGCACCAGAATAGTGCTGTAAGACACTGACAGGCCCGCAGCACGTCTCATGCAGCCAACAGCTACAGCAGAACACAGTGAGGCAAAATGTAAAAGGAATTAAACTGCAAGCTTCCAGAAAACTCTATGCTTAACCAAACTCATTAAAAAAAGAAATTAAAGCTCTGAGGCCTTCCACTACAAGTAATGAAATACTGCAGCAAAATAAGCACCAATCAGTCCCTGCCTCAAAGAATGGGCAAAGGAAAGGTAACAAATGGCTGTAAGAAAAATCAAGAGGGCAAGAGGGAGCAGCAAAGAGGCTGTATTTTTTCTTAATTCATTACCTAGTGGCAGGAAGCCTTTCAGAGACACCTGAAAGTGACTAAGGTGACCCTGCTGAGCTGGGCTGGAAACAACCATTCTTGCTTTTTAATGTCAAGAACACAACTGACAGATCTATCGCTGATCAACACTGCTGTAAAAATGTGCTCTTTTCATCAAGACTCTTGGCCAAGGTAAGCAGATGATAAACTCTCAAATGAGTAAATGTGTTCTGCTCTTCATATTTAAAGTCCACTACAGGATTTCTATATTCTTGTAGCCAACCTCTCTCTGCCTTGGGAGAGGAATTTTAACACTTGGAAGCATTAAAACACTTGCCCACAGAAGGCTATTCACAGCATCTTTGCTCCCTTCCAAGATTCAGGTCAGTGCATTTAAATAGCAGAGGGTGTCTGTAAGTTAAGAGCCAGTTAAGCACTCATAAAACAGGATTTTAAATGCTCCCTGTGAATCATGATGGCAAATAAAACCTATGAGGAAAGACAGAGGTGTTCTGAAAAGGGCTGCTGATAACTGTCTGCTTCAAAAGCAACTTCAGCTGTGGATCCTGTATCTAGAAAGGTCTAAACAGATGAGAAAATAATGTAGAAGAAAACAAATGTCAAGCAACCAGACCAGCAAACACTTGTGTCCATTTATGAACACCATAGGGCTCTAAGGGTGGATGGCTGAGGCACTATGCAGGGCAGCTGAGGCTTCCCTGTCAAACAAAAACCACTTTGAGCGACATTGGCTTTTTCTTCCACAAATCCCACACCCCAAAGAAGTTCATCACCAGCATGTAGAGCAGTTTTAATATTGGCCAGGAAAGCACACTGAGAATCACCTGCTTGTAAGCAGCATGACTGGAAGCTAAATAGTACTAATTTACTTGTGACAGAGCAGGAATCAGAAGCCCTCTGGTATCACAAGTAATCTGGTGAGTCATAGTCACACAAGGCATTAGAACTGCACATGCAGGATTTTATTTGCCCAGGAAGCCCTTCACAACAGGACTGCAAGCATCTCCAATTATTTCATCAAGTTCAAAAGGCAGCCAGCAGCATTTGACACCTCAATGCTTATGACAAATCCATTTATCTTCCATTTCCCTCACTGTAAAACCCAGTGCCTTCCTTCTTAACTCTCTGATCACTTTTAAGAGATGAGAACTATTATTAGCATAGAAGTACTTTAACTATTCCTGCCTGCTTGCTTTTGTTGGAAAACACAAGGATAAAAAGAAGCAGCAGTCCTTAACCCTAGTCATTTCAGGCTAGTTAGGGGACAGCACAAGCCACAGTATCTCTGGGCTCTCACCATTAGAGTTATGATCCCTGCAAGCCATTATTTAATGCTTCCATTTAAATTTGGGTTCCATGCATCAATTCATCTTCTGCAATTGCAACATGAAATAAAAATACACAAAATGGTCCATTCCCTACAAGGATTTTTTCCTTCAGCTCTGCTGTGCATGCACATGGTTTTGATAGCTGGGGTTTCCTGCTTTACAGCAAGGAGGGGGATCCTTTTTCAGTGCATATGGAGAAATTGCAAGAATTCCAAGTTTTAAGTTAAAATAAAATCTCCTTTTTTTGTTTGTTAATAAACCACTTCCAGTTGGAAGTAATCTTCAAAATGCTGAGCACCTAATACCTAACAAAGTTCTTCACAGAGAGAGTCGATAGCCATTGGAACGGGCTGCCCAGGGAGGTAATGGAGTCACCGTCCCTGGAGGTGTTCAAGAGGGGAGTGGATGTGGCAGTTGGTGCCACGGTCTAGTCATGAGGTCTGTGGGGACAGGCTGGACTTGATGATCTTTGAGGTCTCTTCCAACCTTGGTGATACTGTGATACTGTGTGATTATCCCTACTCTGCACTACTGCATTTCCACGATCAAGAAGAAAATGAAGTTAGAGCTCACGGCCATTACAGTTACATTAAGGTCTTAGCCTGATTTGGGAATGATCTCCCTCACTGCTGGGGTCTGTGTGAAATTCAAATTCTGTGCAGTTCCTTGCTTTGGCACTCTGTAAAGCAGTGCAACTACTACTTACTTGTCATACTACGGTATGAGATTGAACACATCCAAGTGCCGGGTTCTGCACTTTGGTCACAACAACCCCATGCAGTGCTACAGGCTGGGGTCAGAGTGGCTGAAGAGCAGCCAGGAGAGAGGGACTTAGGGGTACTGGTTGACAGCAGCTGAACATGAGCCTGCAGTGTGCCCAGGGGGCCAAGAGGGCCAATGGCATCCTGGCCTGCATCAGGAACAGTGTGGCCAGCAGGAGCAGGGAGGTCATTCTGTCCTGTGCGCAGCACTGGTTAGGCCACACCTTCAGTCCTGTGTCCAGTTCTGGGCCCCTCAGTTTAGGCAAGATGTTGAGATGCTGGAAGGTGTCTGGAGAAGGGCAACAAAGCTGGGGAGGGGTTTGGCACACAAGCCCTGTGAGGAGAGGCTGAGAGAGTTGGGGTTGCTTAGCCTGGAGAAGACGAGACTCTGGGGTGACCTTATTGCTCTCTACAACTACCTTAAGGGAGGTTGTAGCCAGGTGGGGGTTGGTCTCTTCTGCCAGGCACCCAGCACCAGAACAAGAGGACACAGACTCAAGCTGCGCCAGGGGAAGTTTAGGCTGGAGGTGAGGAGAAAGTTCTTCCCAGAGAGAGTTGTTAGCCATTGAAATGTGCTGCCCAGGGAGGTAGTGGAGTCCCCATCCCTGGAGGTCCTCAAGAGGGGATTGGACGTGGCACTTGGTGCCATGGTTTAGTCACGGGGGCTGTGGTGACAGGTTGGACTTGATGATCTTTGAGGTCTCTTCCAACCTTGGTGATTCTGTGACTTTTGTCCCATGTCCAGAGACAGGTTTCCCAAAAGACCACTTATGTCTTTGAAAGGAAGGAAATAATCCATACAGCATTTTAATATACTGTTTGGACAACCTTCACAACAGTGAGTCAATGCTCTAATGGAAATCCTAGCAACACACAGTCAAGGCTCTGGCAAAAGCAAATCCACGTTCTCTACCATTGATACTACAAAATACAAGAGAGAAGATTTCAGTATTTCAGTGAAAGCAATGAATGAATAAATGTGGGCTTCAACATCTTAAATTATATGTATTTTTATCCTGATCACCCATACCACTCAAGAAAAACCTCACTTTACTGGGTAAACCACAAGTAACTGACTATTACCCTCTTCTCAAATCCTAATAAGCTCAGCAGTGCTTACAGTATTAGAATAGGAGCAAAAGTTCCTCTTCATCCCTGAGGGATGACAGCAACAAGCATGCATCACAGAATGAAGCAAGCAACTGCCACTTATGCCCTGCTGTTTCACAGTGTAAAATAACAACTCATTTCTCATTTTAAGTGATCTTCATGCATCACTGATAGAAATGTTAACTGACTAGCAGTTGTAGTCATGAATTCTGCTTTCTCTCATCCCCCCTGAATGAAGTAAGATTGGACAAGTTAAGTCAGGGAAGAAAGTTATTGCAAAGGAACAGCAGAACTGACACAGTAGAACTGTCACAGCAGGCGTGATTTGGCCTGCAGAATCTTAATTGCAGTTGATACTCAATTGCAGTTGATAATCTCTAATTGCAGAGAAAAACACCTTTTCCTTACCTCAATACTAACTTGAGCTGGCAAAAAAACACCTCTTTAAACTTACCACATTGATGCAGAAGTCAGTAACAAGTGGCACCATGGGATTCTACACTTTCAGTGCCTGAAATATTTAACAAGCACCCATCAGCCACAGACCAAACCAGTACCAGGAGGCTGGTGACAGAGAGGGGAGGCAGGGAACAAGAACCCAGCAATCTTGTCACAGTGACCCATGAAGGGACCCTCTGCACAAACTATACATACAGCTCTTAGCCAGACTACCAGAAAGAGCCATGCTTTCCCAGCAAGATGTAGCTCATTTATTGCCTTTAATTGTGTGATTCCCAAGCAGAACTTTACTGGCAAATGAGTCAAGGTGTATGGTACTACGTTTGCTTTGTATAGACCTCTGGTTTTCCAGCTACATAACTGCCCACTCACTAGCAGAAACTGGGTGCAAATATTTTAGTTAAGCAAGCCCTCTGGAACTAAGCAGCTCCCCACACAGCCAGCTGAGCTTATAAAGGCAGGAAATGATGTCCCTTTCCGACCTTGTAGAACAGTAGCAGGGGACTCAACAAGGTTTCTCCTGCTTTTCCCTTTTTCGCCCCGACACCTTATCCAAACAGCTGCAGTATCAGGCCTAGCTGCTGCCCATAGCCTCTCCAAACAGCAGCAAACACAGCAGCAATTATCTTGCAAATTCCACTGTCAGCCACTGGACTGCAAGGACGATTTCTACTGCTTTCCCCAGAGAGCTGAGGGAGTGCTGCTGACAAGAAGAGCAGAACAGCAAGCAGCCTGCATGCTCAGAGAGAGCTCTGCTCCAATTCACAGCAGCAACGAGTTCACCTTCCAGCACCTAACTGCTAGAAATGCATTCTATGTAAACTGAAGCTTAGATTCTGGTTCAGTGACTCCTGCTCCCTCAGGGAAAAGAAGAAAATAAATATATTAAGGTCTAGCCCTTCCAGGATCTAGTGAGGGATTATGGTTTTTGTTTTAGCATGATGTACATATTAGAACAAGTGTGCATCTAAAGGGAGATGGAGCTGCCTGGTTTAAGCAACATTTCACCTCTGATTTGGGGATTAAGCCCAGGTCATGATGGCTGCCAGCAAACAAAACTTAGAAGCCACAACATAAATGCCCCCAGTATACAAAATCCAGCAGTTGCAGCAGGGAGGATAAGGATCAGGCAGACACGGTCTGTGCAGGTGAGGAGTGCTATCTTTTGGCAGATGGTTATCCTTCTGGAGCACTAGATGGCCTTAAGCTTGAAAGGGAAATAAAAAAGGCAATAAAAAGGTATTTCTGACACACAACCCACTGAAAACAGACTGCCAGATGAAGCTTGTGCATCAAGGAACTTTTGCCAGCACTCTTCTTCATGCAAGTACACGGGTATATTGAAAACAACCAAGCCAGAGGCTGTCACAGCAGTACTTGTAGATGGTCCAAGTCAATTTAGATCAAACCACAATTCTCTTTCCTTGTTTATATTTTCTACTGGCTCACCCACAAAGCTAATCTGTGGAGATGTGCCATGAAATTATGCTTGGAACGTGCATCAGGCATGCACAATACTAGTCTCAGAGTATGACACTACTAAGGACCTTGAGGATGAGGAGATACATAAACACACCCAAGGGAAAGAAACACAGCAGGGTTTCTTGAGCCTTCTTAAGACATCAGTGTAAAGAAGTGAAAAATGAAACACACACACCCCCCAAAAACCAAGGCATTATCCAATCTGTGATTAGGTATCCGTGCCACAGACTGTCCCTTCCTGCACTCGGGGCTGGGAGCAGTCATCTGCAGGAGCTGCCAGCCTGAACCAAAGAGCCGCTTCGAGAGCTGAGAAGTTCAGAGCGTCAGAAGCGGTGGAAAAATGGGCGGCTGGTGTAACGAAGCGGTCCCGCAGCCGCTTCCGCCGCTGCCTACGGTCTGCGAGAGGTCCCAAGTCAGCAATTAACGCCTCAAGACGGGGAGTGGACGCTCTGCAGCCTCGCAGTCCCGGCCGGGCCGGGGAGCGGGGAAAGGAGAGGGGCCGGAGAGCCCCGCCGGCGGGAGCCGCACCTCTCCCTCAGCCCGCCGCCAGCCGGACACAAAGCCCGGCGGCCTGCGGCGGCCCCAGGTCCCGCTACCGGAGCCCCCTTCCCCCGCAGAGGAAGCCGGACGTACTGCGGAGCGGAAGGCGAGCGGGGGGCACCCGGCCCTACCTCCGCGGGCCGTGCCCTTGGGCCGCTGGTGCGCCGGGGGGTCCCCCAGACCGCCCCGCCGGGACCGACGCCCCCTCCCGCCCCTTTCCTTTCCTTTCGTTCCCCTCCCGGCCTGGGGCCGCGCTGCCCGCTCTCACCCATCTGCTCCCGCAGCCCCTTCAAGGAGGAAGAGGAGGAAGAGCAGGACGGGGGGGCCGCGCCGCCGCCCTCCGCCATCTTCAGCGCCGGGACGCGCGACTGCCGGCCGGGCAGAAAGAGGACGCGGGAGCGCAGTGCGCAGGCTCCACAGCGCCCGCCAGCGCCGCCGCGGGGGAGGGCAGGGCAGCGCCGCGCGACCCGCCCGGCGCCAGCCCCTTGCGGCCACCGCTCGGCTCGGGCCGGGGACTGGGCCGGGTAGGGCGGCGGCGGCGGCCGGGCGGGGCTTGCCTCGAAGAGCCGGGGCTGTCCCCCGCCCCTAGTGCGGGGTTGGAGGCCTCAGGCTGCGGTGGTGGGAAAGGCGCTTTCGCCGCCTTGCACCATCCCGCCCGGAGCAGCGGCGGCTAGGGGCATCGAAGCGGTTAGGAACGGCCGCGCCGCGGGAGCCGTCGCGGGCCCCCGTGGGACTGGCCCTCGAGGGGCACCCAGTGCCCCAGGCGTCATCGGGCTGGCAGGGCGTGCAGTGCCATCTCTCCGACTACCCCCCAGAGGTGCATAGACGTAAGACCACAGAAAGAGTGGTCAGGCATTGGCACAGGCTGCCCAGGGAGGTGGTGGACTATCTGCCCCTGGAAGTATTCGAGAAACCTGTGGACATGGCGCTTTGGGAGGTAGTTTAACGGCCATGGTGGTGTTGGGTTGATGGTTGGATTCGCTGATCATAGAGGTCTTTTACAACTCTAACAATTGTGTGATTCTGTGCTTGTAAATTTTGGCCCTACATGAACTGCAAATGTTGTCCATTAAGATTGTGAATCACTAAGATGATGGTGATGATGATGATGATGAACAACCACTAAGATCACAGAATCACCAAGGTTGGAAGAGACCTCAAAGATCATCAAGTCCAACCTGTCATCACAGACCTCATGACTAAACCATGGCACCAAGTGCCACATCCAGTCCCCTCTTGAACACCTCCAGGGATGATGAATTTCCTCCTGATAGGCAACTCCCAAAGAATAGAATAGCATAGAATAGAACTAACCAGGTTGGAAAATCGAGTCCAACCTATCACCCAACACCATCTAGTCAACTAAACCATGGCACGAAGCACCCTATCCAGTCTTTCCTTAAACACCTCCAGTGATGGTGACTCCACCACCTCCCTGGGCAGCCCAGTCCAATAGCCAGGAACTTCTTCCTAACATCCAGCCTAAACCTCCCCTGGTGCAGCTAGAGACACCTCCAGGTCACACGTGGGGTAGTGGGCAATTATTGTGGGATCACAGAATGGCTTCAGTTTGGAAAAGGCTTTTAAGATCCAACCATTCCCTAACTCTGCCAAGGCTGCTGCTGAACCAGATCCCTCAGCACGACCTCTCAGCCTCTTTGAAACACTTCACTGGGGAGCCTGGTCCAGCCTTTGAGACCCCTTTGAATGAAGAAGTTTCTTCTAATTACAAACACTCCATACATCTATAAACTCACTTTTCCAACAAAAGGAGTTCCAAAAGTGATCCTTGACTCACCTTTTAAACCAAGAGACTCGAGCACAAGGGAAGCAGGCTGAATTTTGAGATGATGCACCAAGCTTTAGTCTCAGCTTGGATGGATGAGAGTTGAAGACCACCAGAGTTATCTTGCTGTGGCAAATGCAGTGTTGGCCTGAAGCTGTGAAACACAGAGAGCTCGATGAGCTCAGGAGGGTTTCAGCTGCTGATGCTGCTTGGTGCTGCAGACAGTTTGCTGGGCTGGAGTGGCCCATGGTCTAAAGGTGAAGAACATCCCATGCTTATTGGTCTTCTGGAAATTTCAGTTGAGTGGATACTAAAGGAAGCAGCAGTCAAATCTCCCAGCTGAGTTGCACCCACTGCAGAACTGAGCACTCAAGGGCTTGCAGCAGGGCTGGGAGTCGAGTCCTGTGTCTCATGCATTCCTGCTTTTGTAGGAGAGGACATGAGGGTGAACTGGTCAGGCCAGTCAGGAATGAAATTACAGGAGCCTCGTGGAATGAATTCCCAGATACTGTTCTGTGTGGAGTTGTCACTTGGTTTGCTGCCTAGGTGGTTATCAATGAGTTCTGGAACAGAATCACAAGAGTCACAGAATCATGGAGTCATAGAACAGTTGAGGTTGAAAGAGACCTCTGGAGATCATCTGATTTTGCCTCTGGGTTTATGCCCAGAGAAAAGTGAAGATAAACCAGCATCTGTGGCCATGCTGAAGGCTGAAGTAGTTGATCTGCTGGAGGGCAGAGAGGCTTTGCAGAGGGACCTCGACAGGCTGGACAGATGGGCAGAGGCCAAGGGCAGGAGATTGAACACATCCAAGTGCCAGGTGCTGCACATTGGCCACAGCAATCCCATGCAGTGCTACAGGCTGGGGTCAGAGTGGCTGGAGAGCGGCCAGGCAGCACCTGGGGGTGCTGGTTGATGGGAGGCTGAACATGAGCCTGAAGAGTGCCCAGGCAGCCAAGAAGGCCAATGGCATCCTGGCCTGCATCAGGAACAGTGTGGCCAGCAGGAGCAGGGAGGTCATTCTGCCCCTGTGCACTGCACTGGTTAGGCCGCACCTTGAGTCCTGTGTCCAGTTCTGGGCCCCTCAGTTAGGAAGGAGGTTGACTTGCTGGAACGTGTCCAGAGAAGGGCAACAAAGTGGTGAGGGGTTTGGAAGACAAGCCTATGAGGAGAGGCTGAGGGAGCTGGGGTTGCTTAGCCTGGAGAGGAGGAGACTCAGGGGTGACCTTCTTGCTCTCTACAACTACCTGAAGGAGGTTGTAGCCAGGCAGAGTTGGTCTCTTCTCCCAGGCAGCCAGTACCAGACAAGAGGACACAGTCTCAGGCTGCGCCAGGGAGGTTTAGACTGGATCTTAGGAAGAAGTTCTCTACAGAGAGAGTGATTGCCCATTGGAATGGTCTGCCCTTCATTTGAGGTGTTCAAGAAGAGGCTTGATGGGGTGCTTGGTGCCATGGTTTAGTTTTTCAGTTGTTTAGGTGGGTTGTATTGTCTTGTATTGTATTGTATTGTATTTAGGTGGGTTGGATTGGTTGATGGGTTGGATGCGATGATCTTGAAGGTCTCTTCCAACCTGGTGTATTGTATTGTATTGTATTGTATTGTAAGGTCTCTGGGCCTTGTGCAGAAAACTCCCTGTTGAAATCATAAATAGAAACTTTCCCTGTCAGAGGGCCGAAGAATTAACCCAGAAATGGGGAGAATGCAGGGAGAAAAAGCAGCTGTGAGGTGATGTAGTGCTTCAAGAAAGTGGAAAAGGATCCTTACAAAAATTACAGAGCAGGCCTCCAGGTTGACTTGAATATTCAGGCCACAGACTTGCCCTGGTCTTTGTCTCTTGTTTATTTTATTGGCTTTCTCTGCTTTAGCATGTGTGTACAAGAGACTCTTTGGTCTGTTGTTTCATTTCAGTGTTAATAGAATGCCTATTGTTGTTGTTGCTATTATTATTATTATTATTATTACTACTACTACTATAAAATAAAGGGCAGCTAAAGGGGAAATAAACCCTAAACAATCAGTGCCAAATATCCCAAGTTTGTGTTTCTAATATGTAGTAAAAGCACCTTGCATTTCTGTAGTGCTGGCCACTCAGTGATCTAAATGTGCTTTATACACAGGCTGTAATTAAATGTCACTGAGAGACATTCAGCTGTGCTGCCCTTGTTACTGTACAGGTGAGAAAAGTGAGTCACTGAAATCAAAGTCCCTTCTTGTGCCCAAATCAGTGTAGCAAAAAAGCCCAACCCAAACCAGCTGAGATTTCTTGGCTCCTTGTGCTGTAGGCATGTTGTTTTCCATCTTCTCCACATCTTCCTTTCATCAGCAGTGAAGTAGCATGGCAATGGTTTAGATTGATTTTCTAAAGTGCAATAGGTGTGGTGCAGAATAAAATGGTCAGGCTACCTGAGAGAATATGATTGTCATGGGTTTGCAAGTCTGCTCTGCCACGGTGAGACTGCACCTGGAGTGCTGTGTCCAGTTCTGGGCTCTCCAGTTCAGGAGGGAGGGTGTCCAACAGAGGCTTTGAGAATGAGGAAGGGACTGAAACATCTGTCTGATGAGGAAGGGCTGAGAGACCTGGGAGTGTTTAATGTGCAAAAGGAGCAGCCTGAGGGAAGATCTTGCAGATTCATAGAATCATAGAGCAGCCAGGCAGAAAGGGACCTGGGGGTACTGGTTGATAGTAGGCTGAACATGAGCCAGCAGTGTGCCCAGGCAGCCAAGAGGGCCAATGGCATCCTGGCCTGCATCAGGAACAGTGTGGCCAGCAGGAGCAGGGAAGTCATTGTGCCCCTGTACTCTGCACTGGTTAGGCCACACCTTGAGTCCTGTGTCCAGTTCTGGGCCCCTCAGTTTAGGAAGGATGTTGAGTTGCTGGAAGGTGTCCAGAGAAGGGCAACAAAGCTGGGGAGGGGTCTGGAGCACAGCCCTGTGAGGAGAGGCTGAGGCAGCTGGGGTTGCTTAGCCTGGAGAAGAGGAGGCTCAGGAGAGACCTTATTGCTCTCTGCAACTACTTTAAGGGAGGTTGTAGCTAGGTTTGGGGTTGGTCTCTTCTCCCAGGCAAGCAGACCAAGAGGACGCAGTCTCAAGCTGTGCCAGGGGAGGTTTAGACTGGATGTTAGGAAGAAAATCTTCAGTGAGAGAGTGATTGCCCTTTGGAATGTGCTGCCCAGGGAGGTGGTGGAGTCACCATCACTGGAGGTGTTTTAGGAAGAGACTTTGATGGGGTGCTTGGTGCCATGGTTTAGTTGATTAGATGGTGTTGGGTGATAGGTTGGACTCGACGATCTTGAAGGTCTCTTCCAACCTGGTCTATTCTATTCTATTCTATTCATAGAATCATAGATTGGCTTAGGTTGGAAGGGAGCTTAGAGATCATCTACTCCAACCTCCCCACCATGGGAAGGGACATCCCCATCATGGGAAGGTTTGAGCCTTAACTGGGAATTAAGAGCACAGATGGGGGCCAGGCTGAGAATCCCTCCCCAGCTCCCCCCTCCTCTTTCCCAACAGAGAGGAAAAGAAAGGAGCAAATGCGCCAAGAAACAAGAGGTAAAGAATTTTCTTTAAACAGTGTGTGTATATATATATATATATATATATATATATATATGTAACAATAACAGGTAGGGTGCACAAGGGTAAGGAACAAGGATGGATGGGAAAAAAGAACTATGAAATACAAAACCAGTCCTTTGCAAAGGTGTGGGTACAGCAGGGAGGACCACATGGCAGAGAAGCAGGGGAACCAGGGGCAGTCCTCATCCAGGCAAAAGGCAGGGCCCAAGAGAGCTAATGGCTGCAGTATCCTCCTTTATATAGCCTTGCTGGGCAGGGAGGGGGTGTGGAACAGACTAATTTAGTTTCCCCAGGGGGAAAGCCCCCTGCAGGGAGGGCAGTGCTCTCACAAGCCCTCCCCCCTTGCTTCCAGGATGGGCATTAACCCATCACAATCCCGCAACATGTCTCAGTTGCTCAAGGCTTCATCCAGTGAAGATGGCGCTGCCTGTATTTCAGATGAATCACAGGATCACCAAGGTTGGAAGAGACCTCAAAGATCATCGAGTCCAACCTGTCACCACAGACCCCATGACTAAACCATGGCACCAAGTGCCATGTCCAATCCCCTCTTGAACACCTCCAGGGATGGTGACTCCACCACCTCCCTGGGCAGCACATTCCAATGGCGAACAACTCTCTCAGTGAAGAACTTTCTCCTCACCTCCAGCCTAAACCCCCCCCTGGCGCAGCTTGAGAATGTGTCCTCTTGTTCTGGTGCTGGTTGCTTGAGAGAAGAGACCAACTCCCTCCTGGCTACAACCACCCTTCAGGTAGATAAAAGGAATTTTCAAATGAGAGAGTATTTTCTATTCCTTCCATTCCCACAGGCACAATGTCTGTCAATATCTGAGGGGTGGGTGTTGAGTGGAGGGGGCCAAGCTCTTCTCAGGAACAACAGATACAAACTTGAATGTAGAAATTTTCACCTTAACATGAGGGAAACTTCTTTATTGTGAGGGTGACAGAGCCCTGGAGCAGGCTGCCCACAGGGGTTGTGGAGACTCCTTCTCTGGGGACTTTCAAACCCCACCTGGCTGCATTCCTGTGCGGACTGCCCTGGGTGATCCTGCTTTGGCAGGGGGGTTGGACTCGATCTCTGGAGGTCCCTTCCAACCTCTAACATTCTATGATTCCATCTGGGAGTGGCCCCAGTGCTTGCAATTTAATCCATCTGATATGCAAAGCTTCTGAGTAGAAGGGATGCATTACAGGAAGGGAAATAAACCCCAGTGTTGCACACTCGGGATATTTATGGTGGGACAGGGGAGGTTGTCAACCTAAACTGAAAAGGCCAAGCACACTCAAATTCATGAGAGCTAAAAGGACTCTTGAAGTGTCCCTGGAAGTGTTTAAGCCCAGGCTGGATGAGGCTCTGGCCAGCCTGATCTAGTGTAGGGCGTCCCTGCCTGTGGCAGGGGGGTTGGAACTGGATGATCCTTGTGGTCCCTTCCAACCCTGACTGAAACTATGAAACTAAAAGTGTAACCTTATCCTTTCCTGCTCTCCCTACTGCTCCATATGCATACCTTTGATCTTCAGGCACGCAGCAACTGAGCTGAGAAAATCTGCCCCAGTGGGAAAACTCTTCTCTTTTCTCTGGTGAGCAATTAGGAGTCTTTGAGCTAATGCATCAGGAGCTGTACCATCCATCTTGTTGCCTGCTTAACCTTGTGTCCCAGATCTTCAGGTCAGCCCTGTAATTACTGCTCAGGCATTATTAGTGGGACTTCATTAAAATTGTGACCTTCAGCAGCACTTGCAATCATCTTTCAGGTTTTTTGCAGCATTTGCAGATTTGATGGCAGTAGCTGATTTCATCCTCTAAAGACTGCCCTTTGTGGGTTTTTTTTTTTCTCCATCCCATTGTCCCTGTGGAAAAGTGAATAATTTACAGCCATTTCTCCTGTCCTTTGGGTTTTCATGTGATAGGCTCTGACACATCTTTCAAAAGTGTTTCAGGCCACATCACTGCTGGGAGCACTGTGAGATGAAAATCAAGAGAGGCCTGGCACTGTGTGCAGTATGAAATTTCAGGGGGGGGTGTGGGGTGTTATACTATCAGTTTCAGTTTAAGACATACCAAAATTGGTCAAAATAGAAGGAGCTTAAATTAGCCAAGTAGAAGGTTGCACCTGCAATGACCCAGATGCAAAAAGTCAGCTCAGAAAAGACTTCAGCCATTGGTAGATCTGGGAAGGGTGTTAGAGGAAGAATAGAATTCCTAGAAGAGTTTTGGTTGGAAAGGACCTCTAAGATCATCGAGTCCAACTGTCATCCTGACACCACTATGGTCATTGAACTCTGTTCCCCAGTGCCATGGCCACATGTTTCTTGAACACCTCCAGGGAAGGGGACTCCACCACCTCCCTGGGCAGCCTGTGCCAGCTCCTGACCACGCTTGCAGTGAAGAATTTTTTTTGTAATCTCCAATCTAAACCTCCCCTGGTGCAGTTTCAGCCCACTTCCTCTGGTTCTGTCACTTGATACTAGGGAGAAGAGACCAAGCCCCACCTCACTCCAGCCTCCAATCAGGGAGCTATAGAAAGCAATGAGATCTCCTCTCATCTCCTCTTCTCCACACTAAACACCCCCAGCTCCCTCAGCTGCTCCTCCCCAGCCCTGTTCTCCAGACCCTTCCCCAGCTTTGCTGCCCTTCTCTGGACACACTCCAGCCCCTCAGTGTCCTTCTTGGAGTGACAGGCCCCAAACTGAAGTTAGTATTCTAGATGTGTCCTCACCAGTACAGGGGGACAATCACTTCTCTGGTCCTGCAGGGCACACTGTTCCTGATCCAGACCAGGATGCTGTTGTCCTTCTTGGCCAACTTGGCACACAGTGGCTCATCCTGAGCCAGCTGCCAACCAGCACCCACAGGTCTTTTTCTGCTGGGCAGCCTTTCAGCTACTCTGCCCCAAGCCCATAGCACCCACACATTCATGTACTTCTCATGCTGCCTCCCCAAGTGTCCAGTGTTACCCAGTATTAAATCTTGTGCCTGAGTGGTCTTAGTCTGCACTCAGATCTAACAGTTTGTATCTTCTAGTTCAGAAAAAACAAACAGCCCCAGGGTTTCTGTGATTCTGTAGATTCTAATTGCTTTGCTCACTGAAGTATCTAATAGCAAAACCTTGCTGCATGTTCAACTTCACTTCTGTCAGAGTATTTGAGTAAGAGCTAAGAGAAGAGCCTGGAGAAATGAGATGTATCTGAACCCTTCTGTCTGTGCACAAGACTTTGAAACATCAGGAAGAAGCCTTTCCAAATGTTCTAAATCTGAAAGGGCAAGGCATATATTGTGACAGAGTATGGTGGGTTTCCTGTGGTGAAGGTAAGTGCCCTGGCTGATGGAAAGAAAATTGGTGGCATAAAGATTACTGCAACCATCCAGCCTTTTGTTTCCAAGTGGGCTTTAACTGCTCATTCTTGTTTATTACTCTCCTGCTGGGACAAGAACCTGCAACAATCTGTGTTGCTAGTGCATCTCTTCTCTAAAGACCTCCTTTCTCAGTCCTGGCTGGAGCTGGCTTGTATTTATCTGGGTGAATAATCCCTTAGCTGTAAGGTTATTACACAGTAAATCAAGCCCTTAGTTTGCCTTGGTCCAGTGTGTTCATAGAATCACAGAACTGTTTGGTTGAAAAAGACCTCTAAGGTCATCGAGTCCACCCATCAATCCAACACCACCATGGCCATTAAACCATGTCCCCAAGTGCCATGGCCACAGGGTTTTGACCACCTCCAGGGATGGGGACTCCACCACCTCCCTGGGCAGCCTGTGCCAATCCCTGACTGCTCTTGCAGTGAGGAAGTTTTTTGTAATATCCAACCTAACCCTCCCCTGGTGCAGTTTCAGCCATTTCCTCCCATTCTATCACCTGATACTAGGGAGAAGAGACCAACCCCTACCTCACACCAACCTCCTTTCAGGCAGCTGTAGAGAGCAATGAGGTCTCCCCTCAGGCTCCTTTTCTCCACACTTAACACCCCCAGTTCCCTCAGCTGCTCCTGACCAGCCCTGTTCTCCAGACCCTTCCCCAGCTTCCTTGCCCTTCTGTGGACACACTCCAGCCCCTCAGTGCCCTTCCTGGAAGGAGGGGCCCCAAACTGAACCCAGGACTCAAGATGTGGCCTCACCAGTGCTGGATACAGGGACATGATCACTTCCTTGTCGTGCTGGTCACACCATTGCTGATCCAGGCCAGGATGCACAGTACATGTGGAAAGGGGGTCCACCTCTTTCCTGTCTAACCCAGCTCTCAGTTCATGGAGTCACACCTCTGTGTTGTCTCAGCAGGCATATTGCCACCCAAACTCTCATTCTTACTGGGGTCAGGCATGGCAATATGAAAGCCTCTTCTCACTGTCTCTTGTCTTTTCAGTCTTTATGCATCCACTAATTTATTCTATGGCATTCCATCAAGCAGAAGCTCTCTCCGAGGTCTACAGTCATGAAATCATTTGGATTGGAAAAGACCTTCAGGATCATTGAGTCCAACCACAAATGGGCCATTCACTCCAGGCACTGCAATACACTTTAGAGTCTACTTGTGGAAATCCATTTAGGATTTGCCCACATTACAGACAGCATGGTCACAGTTTGGAGCAGTCTGCCTTGGGTTTAACCATCTCCTGCTCTACTGCTGACAGCAGTTACATCCCTTTGTATCTGATTCAGTCTAAATGTTTCATTTCTGAGCAGGAACCAGCAATGCTCAACACACTGTAAAATCACTTCATAGTTCAGGTCCATGCTTGAGTCAGTTTCTCAAAAGATACTCCATGATTTCAGTGCTGTACTCCTGACTGTATCTTGTTCCAGTGCTGGTGGAACTTCTTTCAATAGTCTTCATGTCAGCCTCCAGGGACAAGCACAAATAGAAGCTGGGTGAGGAGTGGCTGGGGAGCAGTCTGCAGGAGAAAGGACTTGGGGATGTTGTGTGACAGACAGCTGTCCAGCACGGTCATCTCTGCCGGAGACCAGCAGTGACAGGACTCCCTGAGCAGCCAAGTCCTGTCAGCACAGCAGGCAGAGATGTGTGCTGAGCGCACCCAAAGCAGGGAGAGCAGCAGCACAGGGAGGGGATTCTGCCCCTCTGCTCTGCTCTGCTCTGCTCTGCTCTGCTCTGCTCTGCTCAGCTCAAACCCCACCTGCAGCACTGAGTCGTTCTGGTGCCCCAACACAAGAAGGACCTGGAGCTGCTGGAGAGGGTCAGAGGAGGCCATGAACATGATCAGAGGGCTGCAGAACATCCCCTATGGGGACAGTATCACAGTATCACAGTATAACCAAGGTTGGAAGAGACCCCAAGGATCACAAGTCCAACCTGTCCCAACAGACCTCACAACTAGACCATGGCACCAAGTGCCACGCCAATTCCCCTTGACACCTCCGGGACAGCGACTCCACCACCTCCATGGAGGCTGAGAGTCTCGGGGCTGTTCAGCCTGGAGAAGAGAAGGCTCTGGGCAGACCTTAGAGCAGCCTTCCAGTACCTGAAGGGAGCTACAAAAGAGCTGGGGAGGGACTTTTTATGAGGGCTTATAGTGACAGGATGAGAGGCAATGGCTTTGAACGGGAGAGGGGAGATTGAGAGATGAGACTGGAGATAGAGAAATTCTTTGCAGAGTGATGGTGGTGAGATGTTGGAACCAGGTTGCCCAGGAGGTGTGGATGTCCCCTCCCTGGAGGTGTTCAAGGCCAGGTTGGATGAGGCCTTGAGCAACCTGGGCGAGTGGGAGGTGTCCTTGCCCATGGTAGGGACATGTTGGAACTGATTGATCTTTAAGGTCCCTTCCAACCCAAACCATTCTGTGAATCTCAGCCATGTGCCAGGCCGTGCTCACGATGCCAGCACAGAATAGAGTGGTCCCAGCAAGCCAGCCTGCCCTGCTCAGGTAAGAGAGCTCAAGTACAGCCACTGTAGTTATTTGTGTCTGGTAGGTGAAGCACACTGAAGGTAGTAAACAAATAATGGTAAGTAATAAAAGCTAAGCTCCTGGGGCAGTTTGGTGGAAGTGACTGTATAAACTGTGTGTAAAAGCTGCATCTGTTCACCTCAGCTGAGGTGCTCTGTGCTCAAGTGCCCCCTGCATGTGTAAACACCTACTGCTGTCATCACTGGCTATTTATTTCTACTGCCACGGTGTCTAGGAGGCTGCAGGCATAGCAGCTAAAAGAGACAGCAGCAGGCAACTTTCTGCCCCAAAGAGCCAAGATCTGGTACAGCATTTGTTGCAGGACCTGTAGAGCAGCTCAGAAGAGTTTTCTGATCTCTTGTTCCCTCGTTCTGCTCCTGATTTGTGTGGTAGCTTGAGGCTATGCCCTTTAAAAATCTTAGAATCATAGAATAAATCAGGTTGGAAGAGACCTCAGAGATCATCAAGTCCAGCCTGTCACCCAACACCTCATGACTACTAAACCATGGCTCCAAGTGCCACATCCAGTCCCCTCTTGAACACCTCCAGGGATGGGGACTCCACCACCTCCCTGGGCAGCACATTCCAATGGCTAACAACTCTCTCTGGGAAGAACTTTCTCCTCACTTTGAGCCTAAACTTCCCCTGGCACAACTTGAGACTGTGTCCTCTTGTTCTGGTGCTGGTTGCCTGGGAGAAGAGACCAACTCCCTCCTGGCTACAACCTCCCTTCATGTAGTTGTAGAGAGCAATTTTCACACATCTTGAGCAGAAAAGCAGTAAAATGCAAATAAATCACTGTTGGGTGTAAAAGGAAAATAATGGTGATTCTGAACAGTCTAAGGGACTACACTGAGTTCTAAAAAACCCAGAGGCTAAGGAATTCTAAACAGAGATAAGGGACTAAAACTAATTGGACCCAAACAACCCTTTATCTCTTCTTGCTTCTTCACTTGAGCCAGGAGAGTGCCCAAGTGGCCAAGAAGGCCAATGGCATCCTGGCCTGCATCAAGAATGGTGTGGCCAACAGGGACAGGGAAGTCATTGTGCCCCTGGACTCAGCACTGGTTAGGCCACACCTTGAGTCCTGTGTCCAGTTCTGGGCTCCTCAGTTTAGGAAAGATGTTGAGTTGCTGGAAGGTGTCCAGAGAAGGACAACAAGGCTGGGGAGGGGTCTGGGAGCACAGCCCTGTGAGGAGAGGCTGAGGGAGCGGGGTTGCTTAGCCTGGAGAAGAGGAGGCGGCTCAGGGCACAGACCTACTTGCTCTCTACAATGCCCTGAAGGGAGGTTGTAGCCAGGTGGGGGTTGGTCTTTCTCTAGCAACCAGCACCAGAACAAGAGGACACAGTCTCAAGCTGCACCAGGGGAATTTTAGGCTGGAGGTGAGGAGAAAGTTCTTCCCAGAGAGAGTCATTCGCCATTGGGATGTGCTGCCCAGGGAGGTGGTGGAGTCCCCATCCCTGGAGGTGTTCAAGAGGGGATTGGATGTGGTACTTGGTGATCTTTGAGGTCTCTTCCAACCTTGGTGATACTGTGATACTTTGGGAGAGAGACTAACTTGCTTCTGCTTGACCTTGGCTGCATTGTTTTGGCTAAGTCTAACATCCCTCTGCTCCTTTCTCTTCTCCCTTTTGTACAGGGGGCAAGGGGGAGCAGAGAAGGAGAAGCTAGTAGCTTCCCCAGGTACTTGACCCAGGAGGGGTTCTTGTGCTGTTTATTAATTGTAAATCCCTGTCAATATGTCAATCCTGTGTACTTTGTACATATTCATTGCCCCCTAGTGAGAGTGTGGTTTTGCTTGTAAATACAGCTTCCATTTCCTTCCAACTGAGCTAGTCTGGAAAATCTAATGTTGAGGGGGAATTTCACACCCACCACAGTTTGGAGCAGGGAAAGGTACCCAAAGAGAAGAGGAAGGTGAATCAGCTCAGTCAGTGTTCTTGAGGTGCAAACCCCATCGGACTGAGTCATTGCACAAACACTGTGCTGGCTGTGCAGATCCCAGCATTTCCCTTTGCCTCCAGCACTGTCTGGTAATTCCCCAGTGACTCATTTGAAAGGATCCAGAATTTTGATGTGCTTACTATCATTGGCACTAAGTAATACAATTGCAGCAAGCTGAACACTGCTATGGCAATCCTTTATCAGTTCTAAGTGCTAAACAATTTGATCTCATCATCACCATGTGCTGATGAGATAATAGATTCCAGCAGTGGCTTTGGATGAATATTGTGTTGTTCCAAGTGGGGTTGAGATTAGAATCATAGAATAGAATCATAGAATCAACAAGGTTGGAAAAAGACCTCAAAGATCATCACATCCAACCTGTTACCCAAGACCTCATG
Source organism: Colaptes auratus (assembly GCA_015227895.2). Classification (NCBI taxonomy): domain Eukaryota; kingdom Metazoa; phylum Chordata; class Aves; order Piciformes; family Picidae; genus Colaptes; species Colaptes auratus. The sequence continues at coordinate 3,682,916 of CM037644.1, forward strand.
ACTACTAGACCATGGCAGCAAGTGCCACATCCAATCCCCTCTTGAACACCTCCAGGGATGGGGACTCCACCACCTCCCTGGGCAGCACATCCCAATGGCCAAGCTCTCTTTCTGGGAAGAACTTTCTTCTCACCTCCAGCCTAAACTTCCCCTGGCACAGCTTGAGACTGTGTCCTCTTGTTCTGGTGCTGGTTGCCTGGGAGAAGAGACCAACCCCCACCTGGCTACAACCTCCCTTCAGGGAGTTGGAGAGAGCAAGAAGGTCTCCCCTGAACCTCCTCTCCTCCAGGCTAAGCAACCCCAGCTCCCTCAGCCTCTCCTCACAGGGCTGTGCTCAAGGCCTCTCCCCAGCCTTGTTGCTCTTCTCTGGACACATTCAAGAGTTTCAATGTCCTTCTTAAATTGAGGAGCCCAGAACTGGACACAGGACTCAAGGTGTGGCCTAACCAGTGCAGTGTACAGGGGCACAATGACCTCCCTGCTCCTGCTGGCCACACTATTCTTGATGCAGGCCAGGATGCCATTGGCCTTCTTGGCCACCTGGGCACTCTGCTGGCTCATGTTCAGCCTACTATCAACCAGTACCCCCAGGTTCCTCTCTGCCTGGCTGCTCTCCAGTCACTCTGACCCTAGCCTGTAGCACTGCATGGGGTTGCTGTGGCCAAAGTGCAGCACTCAGCACTTTGGACTTGTTGAATGCCATCCTGTTGGACTCTGCCCATCTGTCCAGCCTGGCAAGGTCCCTCTGCAGAGCTCTCCTACCCTCTAACAGATCAACTCCTGCCCCCAGCTTGGTGTCATCCACAAATTTACTGATGATGGACTCAATCCCCTCATCCAGATTATCAGTAAAGATATTAAACAGGATGGGTCCCACCACTGGTGCCTGGCTGCCAGCTGGCTGTGGCACCATTCACCACCACTCTCTGGGCTCAGCCCTCCAGCCAGTTCCTAACCCAGCTCAGAGTGCTGCTGTCCAAGCCAAGGGGTGACAGCTTGGCCAGGAGTTTGCTGTGGGGGCCTTGCTGAAGTCCAGATAGACTAACACCACTGTGGAGAGTTACAGTATTAGGCTAACAAACCCTAAACCAGACCCCACATCAAAAGGCTACAAAGACAATTAGGGGACTAGAACATCTGTTGATGAAGACAGGCTGAGGGACTTGGGGCTTCATATCCTGGAGAAGAGCAGGCTGAGGGGCAATCTTATCAATATTTAGAGGGTGGGTGTCAGGAGGATGGGGCCCATCTTTCTTCAGTAGTGCCCAGTGACAGGTCAAGGGGCTGCAGGCACAAACTTGAACATAAGGAATTCCATCTGAACATGAGGAGGAACTTATTTACTTTGAGGGTGGTGGAGCAGGCTGCCCAGAGAAGTCAGTGGAGTCTCCATCTCTGGAGACTTTCAGAACTGACCTGGAAAATTCCTGTGCAACCTGCTCTGGGTGAACCTGACCTGGCAGGAAGATTGGACTAGCTGATCTCCAGAGGTCCTTTCCAACCCCCAGCATTCTGTGGTTCTGCATGCACCTCTGGCACAGATAGGTGCTAGCAGCATTCAGAGTCTTGAGAAGCTATGGTTCCATTTCTTGTCTGGGAGTTGCAGTGTGTTAATTCTGCTGCTAAAGCTGCCTCTCATGGGACTTGATCTTGAAAGTCTTTTCCAACCTAAAAGATTCTATGATATAATGAAGCCACCCAGACCCAGTTCCATACAGGATAAGAGCTACATGGGGCCTGTTACAGAATGCAGAATACAGAATGCAGAAGGCAGAATGCAGAGTGCAGAATACAGAGTGCAGAATGCAGGGTGCAGAATGCAGAATAGAGAATGCAGAATGCAGGATGCAGAATGCAGAATACAGAAGGCAGAATGCAGAATACAGAAAGCAGAATGCAGAATACAGAATACTGAATAGAGAATGCAGAATACAGAAGGCACAATGCAGAAAGCAAAATACAGAAGGCAGAATGCAGAATACAGAAGGCAGAATGCAGAATGCAGAATACAGAAGGCAGAATGCAGAAAGCAGAATACAGAAGGCAGAATGCCAAATGCAGAATACAGAAGGCAGAATGCAGGATGCAGAATACAGAAGGCAGAATGCAGAAAGCAGAATACAGAAGGCAGAATGCCGAATGCAGAATACAGAAGGCAGAATGCAGAATGCAGAATACAGAAGGCAGAATGCAGAAAGCAGAATACAGAAGGCAGAATGCCGAATGCAGAATACAGAAGGCAGAATGCAGAATGCAGAATACAGAAGGCAGAATGCAGAATACAGAAGGCAGAATGCCGAATGCAGAATACAGAAGGCAGAATGCCGAATGCAGAATACAGAATGCAGAAGGGAGAAGGCAGTATGCAGAAGGCAGAAGGCAGTATGCAGAATGCAGAACGCAGAATACAGAATGCAGAATACAGAAGGCAGAATGCAGAATGCAGATTGCAGAATGCAGAATACAGAATGCAGAATGCAGAATGCAGATTGCAGAATGCAGAATGTAGAATGCAGAGTGCAGAGTACAGAATGCAGAATGCAGAATGCAGAGTGCAGAATACAGAATACACAGTGCAGAGTACAGAATGCAGAATGCAGAATGCAGAATACAGAGTGCAGAAAACAGAGTGCAGAATGCAGAATGCAGAGTGCAGAATGCAGATTGCAGAATGCAGAATACAGAATGCAGAATACAGAGTGCAGAATGCAGAATGCAGAATACAGAGTGCAGAGTGCAGAATGCAGGATGCAGAATGCAGGATGCAGAGTGCAGAATTCAGAATGCAGAGTGCAGAATGCAGAATGCATAATACAGAGTGCAGAATGCAGAATACAGAATGCAGAGTGCAGAATGCAGAATGCAGAGTGCAGAATACAGAATGCAGAATGCAGAATACAGAATGCAGAGTGCAGAATGCAGAATGCAGAGTGCAGATTGCAGAATGCAGAATTCAGAATGCAGAGTGCAGAATGCAGAATGCATAATACAGAGTGCAGAATGCAGAATACAGAATGCAGAGTGCAGAATGCAGAATGCAGAGTGCAGAATACAGAATGCAGAATGCAGAATACAGAATGCAGAGTGCAGAATGCAGAATGCAGAGTGCAGATTGCAGAATGCAGAATGCATAATACAGAATGCAGAGTGCAGAATGCAGAATACAGAATGCAGAATGCAGAATACAGAATGCAGAGTGCAGAGTGCAGAATGCAGAATACAGAATGCAGAGTGCAGAGTGCAGAATGCAGAGTGCAGATTGCAGAATGCAGAATACAGAAGACAGAATGCAGAGTGCAGAATGCAGAATGCAGAATACAGAATGCAGAGTGCAGAATGCAGAGTGCAGAGTGCAGAATGCAGAATACAGAATGCAGAGTGCAGAGTGCAGAATGCAGAATGCAGAATGCAGAATACAGAATGCAGAGTGCAGAATGCAGAATACAGAATGCAGAGTGCAGAGTGCAGAATGCAGAGTGCAGAATGCAGAATGCAGAATGCAGAATACAGAATGCAGAGTGCAGAATGCAGAGTGCAGAGTGCAGATTGCAGAATGCAGAATACAGAAGACAGAATGCAGAGTGCAGAGTGCAGAAGACAGAATGCAGAATGCAGAATACAGAATGCAGAGTGCAGAGTGCAGAATGCAGAATACAGAATGCAGAGTGCAGAGTGCAGAATACAGAGTGCAGAATACAGAATGCAGAATACAGAATGCAGAATGCAGAGTGCAGAGTGCAGAGTGCAGAGTGCAGAATACAGAATGCAGAATACAGAATGCACAACACAGAGTTCAGAGTGCAGAATACAGAATGCAGAATACAGAATGCAGAGTGCAAAGTGCAGAATTCAGGGTGCAGGGTGCAGAATGCAGAATACAGAATACAGAATGCAGAGTGCAGAATGCAGAATACAGAATGCAGAATACAGAGTGCAGAGTGCAGAATGCAGAATACAGAATGCAGAATACAGAGTGCAGAGTGCAGAATGCAGAGTGCAGAATGCAGAATGCAGGATACAGCGTATAGAATGCGGTGTGCAGAATGCAGAATACAGAATACAGAGTGCAGAATGCAGAATGCAGAATGCAGAATGCAGAGTGCAGATTGCAGAGTGCAGAGTGTAGAATACAGAGTGCAGAGTGCAGAATGCAGATTGCAGAATGCAGAATGCAGAATATAGAGTGCAGAATGCAGAGTGCAGAATACAGAATACAGAATACAGAGTGCAGAGTGCAGAATGCAGAATGCAGAATACAGAATACAGAGTGCAGAATGCAGAGTGCAGAATACAGAATACACAGTGCAGAGTGCAGAATGCAGAATGCAGAATACAGAATGCAGAGTGCAGAATGCAGAATACAGAGTGCAGAGTGCAGAGTGCAGAATGCAGAATGCAGAATACAGAATGCAGAGTGCAGAATGCAGAATACAGAGTGCAGAGTGCAGAGTGCAGAATGCAGAATGCAGAATGCAGAGTGCAGAGTGCAGAATGCAGAATGCAGAATTAAGCAGGCTGGAAGAGACCGTTGAGATCATCGAGTCCATCCTATCACCCAGCACCATCTACTCAACTAAGCCATTGCACTATTTGGCTCTTGGAGTACATAATGAGTTTTTAAAGACCAGTTTCTAACTGGAATAGTGCTTGGGCAAACACAGAGCAGTTCCTTTTTGAAAGGCCAATATTTAGAGAAGAGGCTTTAGCCCTAGAGTTGTTAGTGACGTCTGCGGGGTTCCTTCCTGTCTTGGCCTGGAGATCGCTGCTTTGGCAATTCCCACTGGCCTGTTGCAGGGCTTGGAAAGACCTTGGTCTCACAGGCTGCTTTGCCATAGACCTACCTTGTCCTCCCATGAAATGGGCCCTCTGCCCTGACTCAGCTGAAGGCACTGAAGTGGGATTCTGCAGATGAACTCGGCGGGGACGGCGGAGGCCCCTGCCGCGGTTTTGAAACTGCGCTCTGTGAAGCTCCTGTGTTCCAGCACAGAAAGAGGGCAAGAGAGATAAATGACTGCAGTGTTTGTTTGTTTGTTTTGCCTAAAGAAGCTCCTTTGTGAGCGTGTTCCACATGAGTATTCTTCTGGCCACGTAGAATGGAGGCCTGTGTTGGAATTTCGCTCTCTGTATATTGTTCTCTTGTGCAATGGCTTTGAAAGACTTTGGGGGCATTCTCTAGGAGCTTTTATGACTTCTCTCACATATTTCCTCTGCCTCCCTGCACCCACACATCCATAGACACATACTGAGGGATGCAGGGGCCGACTCCCGTCAGACTTCTGCTCATTTTACGTGAACAGAACTCTCTTTTAACACCCTGAGTTTAACCCAAATGTCAACGTGGGGCTGTTTAGACAGCCCTTGGTGAACACTAACCCAGAGAGCTGTGCTACCGAGGACCTCAGCCTCTGGAAGGAATGAAAAGTGGCTAGACTTGTGGCTCAGAGCTTAAAACATCAGTATCAGGAACAGTGTGGCCAGCAGGAGCAGGGAGGTCATTCTGCCCCTCTACACTGCACTGGTTAGGCCACACCTTGAGTCCTGTGTCCAGTTCTGGGCCCCTCTGTTGAGGAAGGATGTTGACTGCTGAAAACGTGTCCAGAGAAGGGCAACAAAGTTGGTGAGGGGTTTGGAACACAAGCCCCAAGAGGAGAGGCTGAGGGAGCTGGGGTTGCTTAGCCTGGAGAAGAGGAGGCTCAGGGCAGACCTACTTGCTCTCTCCAACTCCCTGAAGGGAGGTTGTAGCCAGGTGGGGGTTGGTCTCTTCTCCCAGGCACCCAGCACCAGAACAAGAGGACACAGTCTCAAGCTGTGCCAGGGGAGGTTTAGGCTGGAGGTGAGGAGAAAGTTCTTCCCAGAGAGAGTTGCTAGCCATTGGGATGTGCTGCCCAGGGAGGTGGTGGAGTCACCATCATTGGAGATGTTCAAAAAGGCTTGGATGTGGCACTTGGAGCCATGGTTTAGCTGTCAGGAGGTGTTAGGTATTAGGTAATAGGTTGGACTTGATGATCTCTGAGGTCTTTTCCAACCTGGTTGATTCTAGTGTCAACATGAATGAGGTCACCTCTCAGGCTCCTCCTCTCCAAGCTAGATACCCAAGACAGATATTTCTGAAATGAGTGACATGTAGGCATAACATGTAGGAATCCTTTAGATCCATTTTGTGGCTCATAAAGGATGCCAGCTCCAGAAGAACCCTCCAGACCACTCACTGTAACTCCCTCCCGTAGCCATGCCCAGCAAGCCCTGCACACCAGCCAGCCGAACACCCAGTAGCCAGCGAAACAGAGGCAGTGAAGCACTAAGCACATTCTCTGGGGAGCTTTTCAAGGTGAACCCTTTGGGTTTGGTGCTCTCCAAGCTTCTCCCCGAAACAGAAACCTCTAGGGCTCTTGTCTTCTGGGAGTTGGTGGCTTTCAGTCTGAGTGCTGGTAGCACGGGTCATAGAATTGCTAATAGGCTTTCCCTGGTTTGCTTGCCACAACTTCTGCTTTCCTGTGTGAAGGTTTCTGGTCAAGCAGCAGTGAGCTCAAAGTGGTTTGAAATCTGTGGTAAGTGGCCCAGTATGAACTGCCATGAACACAGCCTGTTACTCCCCATATCTGTACTAACTCAGCTGCAAGTGCAGTGTTGGGGTTGCATGGTTCATCCAGTGAAGGAGAAAAAGGGAGAGAAGTCTGGAAAGCCCTGAATGTGATCCTTTGTCTTCCTGCTTTGACACCTGTGGTTCCTAATTGCAGGGTGATTTAACACTGAACCAAAGCAGGCAGCTCACACCGAGGCCCTCTGGAGCTTGCTCTGCTGTAGAAACTGAAAAGGAAAGCAGCACTGGGTGCCTCAGTAGGTCTGAGGATGAGGTGCTCACTTTCCACCAGCAGTGCTGGTTCTTCTTCTTAGTGTGACAACCTGCTAAGCCTACTAGGTCTGCAGCCTCGTCTTTCCTCAGGGGATCCCAGGGGCAAGACTTTCAGCCAGCTTGCACCCCACTGACTGAAAGAGGAGGTGGGGCTGCAGAGCTCATGTGAAAGGAAGTTAGAATCACAGAATGGTTTGGGTAGAAAGGGAACTTGAAGATCATCGAGTTCCAACCCCCCTGCCACGGGCAGGGACACCTCCCACCAGCCCAGCTTGCTCAAGGTCTTGTCCAACCTGGCCTTGAACACCTCCAGGGAGGGGACAGCCACAACCTCCCTGGGCCACCTGTGCAGGTCTCCCCACCTCACTCTCAAGAATTTCTTCTTAATCTCCAGTCTCAATCTCCCCCCTTCCAGCTCCAAGCTGTTGCCCCTCATCCTGTCACTACAAGCCCTTACAAAAAGTCCCTCTCCAGCTCTCCTGGAGCCCCCTTCAGGTACTGGAAGGTTGCTCTAAGGTCTGCCCAGAGTCTTCTCTTCTCCAGGCTGAACAGCCCCAACTGCCTCAGCCTGTCCCCATGGGGGAGGTTCTGCAGCCCTCTGATCATCTTTGTGGCCTCCTCTGGACCCTCTCCAGCAGCTCCAGGTCCTTCTTATGCTGGGGGCCCCAGAACTGTAGGCAGCTCTCTAGGTGGAGTCTCACAAAGCAGAGCAGAGGGGCAGAATCCCCTCCCTGTGCTGCTGCTCTCCCTGCTCTGGCTGCAGCTCAGCACTCAGCTGCCTGCTGTGCTGCCAGGGACCGTTGCTGGCTTCAGGGGAGTTTGTCACCAACTGACACCCCCAAGTCCTCCCCCTCCAGACTGTCCTCCAGCCACTCCTTCCCCAGGCAATATTTGTGCTTGGAATTTCTCCAAGCCAGGTGTAGAACCTTGCACTTGGCCTTGTTGAACTGGGCATGGCTCACCTCTGCAGCCTGCCTGGGTGCTCTGGATGACATCCCCCCCCTCCAGCCTGTCAGCCAGACCACACAGCCTTGTGCCATCACACACTTGCTGAGGGTGCCTCCATCCCACTGTCCCTAGTGGAAGCCCTGTGATGGCTGAGCTTCAGCTGAGCAGCTTTTGCTGGCGTGTGGGTGGAAGGGTTGATGTGGGTGGGGGGTTCCATTTCAGTACTGACATTTGCCAGTCATTACTGCCCAGGGAGCCAACTCGTTGTTGTTGTGCTGTTCCACACCTGGGAAAAGAACTGCTGCAGCCTACACCTCAGGGTAATAAGTGTTGGCTGCTACTCTGCTTGTCAGTGGAAGTTCCTTATCTGCTTCAAGGTGATGCCAGGAACCTCAATTAGTTTGTGGTTTTGAAGTTCTAAGACACCTTTTAAGTATATAATGTTTCTGTAAGGTATTGTAGCAAGTACATGCTTCAGTGCACAGAAGCACAGCCAGCTGCAGGCCAGAAATGCCACCTCAGTGAAGCAACAATCTGGGATTTTGGGTCTTAATCATAGAATCATAGACTCAACAAGGTTGGAAAAGGCCTCAAAGATCATCAAGTCCAACCTGTCACCCAGACCTCATGACTAATAACATGACACAAGGAAATGGAGGAAACTCTTCATCTGTGCTGAATTTACAGCCTCTGTACCCTGACTATGTGGGTAGCCCAGCTAAGAAAATGAAGCACAGTCCATGTAGCTCTCAGCTATAATCCAGGGAGAATCACAGAGGTCTTTTCCAGCCTTAGTGATTCCAAGATCATCAAGTCCAAGCATCAACCCAACAGCCCCATGCCACTAAACCATGTCCCTAAGTGCCATGGCTACATAGTTTTTGAACCCTGCAGGGATGGGGACTCCACCACCTCCCTGGGCAGCCTGTTCCCATGCCTGACCACTCTTTAGTAAAGACTTTTTCCTGATTTCGAACCTAAACCTCTCCTGGTGCAACTTGAGGCCATTTCCTCTTCCAGTAAACAGCAGAGTGTTTGATGAGTAGCATCAGGAGGAGGCTAAGCCAGGCCTATACAGCATCTAGTGCGTGGGGGTGTTGGGTAGAAGGTTGGACTTGATCCTAGAGGTCTTTTCCAACCCTAGTGATTCTGTGATCCTCTCTTTCCAGTGATTTCCTTCACATCCAACCCTGGAGCTCATGGGGCTCTGAGCATGACTGTGCAGTGCCATGGAGTTCTTTTATTTTGGCACATGGGACATGTGACTTCCTCATGTTGCTCTTCCACTGCCATGCCAGGGTGAATAAAATGCATTGCTAAATTAATAAGTCATAATCACAGTCTTGGGGAGGCTGGAATAGACCTCTGAGATCACCAAGTCCAGCCTATGACCTAACACCACCCCACTGACCAGACCGTGGCACTGAGCGCCACATCCAGTCTTGCCTTAAACACCTCCAGGGATGGCGACTCCACCACCTCCCTGGGCAGGCCACTCCAGTCTCTAACTCCCCTTTCCATGAGGAATTGCTTCCTAACATCCAACCAACCCCTCCCCTGGTGCAGCTTCAGGCCATGCCCTCTCCTCTTGTCACAATTGCCTGGGAGAAGAGCCTGACCCCTACCTTACTACAACTTCCTTTCAGGTAGTGCGATAAGGTCCCCCGTGAGTCTCCTCTTCTCCAGCTCCCTCAGCCTCTCCTCATCAGACTTTCCCTCCAGTCCCTTCCCCAGGCTTGTCACTTAGTGGCTTGGGCCACTGAGCTGTCTCTCTCTCTCTGCTTTGCACGTGGGTCTGGGAGATATGTTAGCCTGGGGATAGAGTAACAGCTCCAAAAGGCGCAGTGAAATGCAATCTGATTCCGACACAATGCAGCCAGCCAGGCCAGCTGTGTGAAAGAGCACCCAAAAAGGGAACTGGCAAAGGCTGATAATCCCCAGCACAGCCTCCAAAACTCAAAGCACCCAGCCTGGCTGCGGGGGAGCTTGCAGCTGGCAGATCTGAGAGCTGTGGCACTGAAGCTCTGCAGTGAGGACAAGGGGTTAGGCATAAGGATGTGTGGGGTTTGTTTCTTGGTAAGGGTCCACTTCTGACCCTGGATCTTTCCCTGGTTCACCAGTTCAGGATGGGCATGGGGCAGGATGCTGTGGTGTCAGCACCTGGCTGCACAGACCTCACTGCTCAAAGGAAAGGGTGCCCTGGCCTTGTGGTACCTGCCCCTTGGTACCTCTGTGGGATGAAATGGGCAGAAGAGAGACCCTGTGGGAGGGGGTCTGAGGGCACAGCTTCCTGCAGGCAAGGCTGGGTGGGTGGTGTGAGGCATGGGGAGCACTGCAGGGCTGGGAGCTTGGTTAGTGATACCCCTCCCTGGCTTGCCTCAGCTGTAATCCCACACTCACTCATGCCACTGGCATCTGTCCAGTCTCCCCCTTGGCTGGGGCTATCTGTGCCTCACACCTCCGTTCCCACCATGGCTGCAGAGACAGCAAGGATTGATGGGTGAACCACTGACCAGCTGGGGCTGGTACATGGACTGCAGGGCTGGAGAGAGGCCATGAGCAGAGCAGCCCCTGAGGGTGTGCAGATGGGCAGGATGCTTCCAGGCAAGAAGTTCTGCCCAGTGCAGCACGACACTCTTGCCTCTGAATGCCCTTATAAATGTGATTGCCCTGCCTCTGAGTGCCTTACGTGGTGTGGAAGGCTGCACAGAGTCATCATCCCTTGCCCCTGAAGGGTGGTTGTAGTCAGGTGAGGGCCAGTCTCTCCTCCCAGGCAACCAGCACCAGAACAAGAGGACACAGTCTCAAGCTGTGCCAGGGGAGGTTTAGGCTGGTGGTAGGGAGAAATCTTCCCAGCAAGAGAGACTGGCCTTGGGATGTGCTGCCCAGGGAGGTGGTGGAGTCACCATCCCTGGAAGTGTTTTAAAAGAGCCTGGGTGAGGCACTTGGTGCCATGGTTTAGTTGATCAGATGGTGCTGGGTGATAGGCTGGACTTGATCTTGAAGGTCCTTTCCAACCTAGGTAATTCTGTATTCTGAATGCCCTTATGATGTGGTTGCTCTGCCACTGAGTGCCTTATGTTGTCTGGCAGGGGGGTTGGGCTGGATGACCTCTCAAGGTCCCTTCCAGCCCCTAACTTTCTGTGATTCTTTGCTCATTTGGTGCAGATCTTGCTCCCACAGACCTGCTGCTATTTAAAAGCTGTTGGGGTGATGGGAGGGGCATGTGATGGGTCTGTAGCTTGGGTGTCCCTTTGGCCCACTGGTGGTGATTTGGCTGGGTTTTGCTGGCTGTGGTGCTGGCATGGGGCAGTTCCCTTCAAGCACACATACAAATTGGGACTCAGGTGCTGTGGCCAAAGCTCTGCTCTGGTGCCAACATTGACAGCATGGGGAGACAAAGGGGATCTGAAGGCTGGAACACCTCCCCAGGCTGAGAGAGTTGGGGCTGTTCAGCCTGGAGAAGAGAAGGTTCTGGGGAGACTTTCTTGTAGCCTTCAGCACTTTAAAGGGGTCAAAGAAAGAGAAAGATGAGGAACAGGCTTTTTGGAGGGCTTGTTGGCACAGGCCAAGGGGGTGATTGTTTGAAACTCAAAGAGGGAGACTTAGGCTGAGCAGAAAGATGAACTATTTTACACTGAGGATGGTGAGACCCTGGCCCAGGCTGCCCAGAGGGCTGGTAGAGGCCCTGTCTCTGAAATCATTCCAGGTCAGGTTGTTTGGGGCTCTGAGCATCCTGCTCTTGATGAAGACATCCCTTCTGACTGCAGGGGGCCTTTGAAGATCCCTTCCAACCCAAACCATTGTGTGAGCCTATGAGACGTTTCCACTGGCTGTTCCCCAAGTGCACTGCTGTCTACAACTTACCTGAAGGGAGGTTTGTAGCCAGGGGGGGCTTGGTCTCTTCTCCCAGGCAACCAGCACCAGAACAAGAGACACAGTCTCAAGCTGTGCCAGGAGAGGTTTAAGCTGGAGGTGAGGAGAACTTCCCAGAGAGAGTTGTTAGCCATTGGGATGTGCTGCCCGGGGAGGTGGTGGAGTCACCATCCCTGGGGGTGTTCAAGAGGGGATTGGATGTGGCACTTGGTGCCATGGTTAGTAGTCATGAGGTGCTGGGTGACAGGTTGGACTTGATGATCTCTGAGGTCTTTTCCAACCTTATTGATTCTATGATCCTATGGCTGACTGAATCATCCCAGCTGTGCATGGCTGTGGTGTTCATCACTCAGGGAGCACTTCTTGTGGAGATCAGCCCAGGGGAGTGGAGCAGAGGAACAAGGGTCTAGAAATAAGGGGGGGGAAACCCCCCACCAACCACAAACAAACCCCTTTGACAAAATGAACTGATGCTCTGCTTTGTCTGTATGTCACTCTAGCATGGGTTGTGATATGGGAAGGGTTGGGAGCATAGCACAGAGAGCATCTTTCAGCTGTCCCAAAAGAGCTTTAGAACGAATCTGCCTCAGAGCTAAATGCCTGGTGCCACCTGCAGAAATAAAGAGAGAACTGCTCGTGCCTCTTTGCTGCTTTTGCTGCTCTTTCCAGAGAGAAGTGGCACAAGCCCAAAGCTGTGCTCTGCATTCAGGTTTCCCCCTGCTTTCATGGCACCATCTTCCTTGCAAGCTTTTGATGCATCTCAGCCCTGAAGAAACCATTCACTTGAGCACACTGCAGGGTTTAACTCCAGAAATGAAATGTGGT